>SNQJ01S0058825.1:43012-58520 GCA_010110895.2 Picea sitchensis | reverse complement strand
CATGATGAGAAAGAGTTTCAAAAAACTTTCTTTGTCGTGTCGGAGATGATGAAGGCTTTGTATGAGGATTACTTGGAACGAAAGAGATCGATTCTAGGTGAATCTTCGAAGGTTAAAAGTGAAGAAGAAGAGGATCCTCCTCAAATTCCTCCTTCACCTCCTTCTTCTCCATCAACTTCTTCTTCTTCAAGTTCAAGTTCTAAATCCACTGCAAGAAAACATTCACATAAACATAAACAAGAAATTCCTTTACTTGAGCTTGATGTGAATTTTGAATTACCCATGTATGATGGTGAAGTTAATGCAGAGAGGCTTGACAACTGAGTCAGACAGATGGAGGTTTATTGCAGTGTGCAACAAATCAAGGATGAGGCCACTCAAATAAAGTTGACATTGCTTAGACTTGCAGGCACAACACTCATCTGGTGGCAGAACAAGTTGCAAAATGGCACGCAACAAGTGGGTAATGTATTTCCATCATGGAAATATTTTGTTTCTGCACTTAGAAAGAAATTTTATCCTTTGGGTTATAAAGAGAAAGATTTAATTGAATGGCAAGCTCTTAAACTAAGAAAAGGACAAACAATGCAAGAATACACAAATGGATTTCGTAAAATGGCATTGATTTTAGATATTCCTTTACATACCCAAGAAACTCTTATGAAGTATATAGGAGGTTTACCTGCACATATTCGTAACACTGTATTTATGTTTGGACCTACTAATCTTGATGAGGTTTATGTTCAAGCAACATACATTGAAGCAGAGAAAACAAGGGTTGGTGTATCAGGGGAATCGTCTTGAAGGAAAGAGGACAAAAGGAAGTGGAATGGCAAGAAGGAAAATTTAGTGGCAAGAAAGGAAGAGAAGCCCTCTTGCAAGCATTGCAAGAAAGAAGGGCACGATGAGGACCATTGTTGGAAATTGCATCCTGAGAAGAGACCGAAGTGGTTCAGGGAAAGGAAAGGGAGGCAAACAATTACAACAACAACACGACCAACAGACTTGGGATTAGATTCGGGTGATGAATCTAAAGTCTCATTGGTTGGTTTGACAGGTAAAATTGGTGATGGATTTGATTCTAGAAGTAAATTGTTTCACATAAGGGTCATTATAAGGCATACTAAGGTCGACACATTGATGGATAGTGGATCTCAATCTAACTTGATTTTAGAGGAATTGGTTAAACAATTGGGATTAAACGCTTAGATGCATCATAAGCATTACTCACTTAAATGGATTGGCAATAATAATAAATTACACATAGAAAAGTAATGCACATTAAAATTTGCAATTTCATCTAAATTTGTGGATGAGGTAACATGTGATGTGGTGCCACTCAATGAATGTGGAATGGTCTTAGGCAATCCTTATTTATATGATCGCAAAGCAATCTTCTACAGGGAACATAATCAATATCACTTAACCAAAGCAGGTCAAGAATATGTTCTCCATGCTCATCATTTAAAGGCAAATCAATCTCTTCAAACTATGTAACAATTAAGAAAGGCAGCTCATGCAAGCAACACACCTATAATTGTTTCAAATCAAGTAATTGATCTTAAGCAAGAACAGGACATGATTGTAGAATGGAAGATCAATCACACTTTGCTTCAAGATAAGCTAATGTTGTGCAATTATTACAAACATATTAGCTCATTTGCAGTCATATTTCTGATGTTGTCAACATGGATGATAGTGGCTTCAGTAAGATGTGACAGAGTACAAGTGGCTAACAATATGTTGTCAGTTATCATGGTTGTTTTACAGTTGATCTTGATGAGACAGGTGCACGGGATAGAGTTTAAAGACAAGGAACAAGTGGGGTGGCCTATCCCGCACTTGATGACTGGTCAGTAACCTTTTGGAGGACCAAAATGTCTTTAGTGGGGAGGTGTGATCCATAATGGATCTAGGGACCAAAATGGGTCCATCAAGGCCTAAAAATCAATGTGCTCGGAATGGATACAAAATGGACGTGTGCGTAGGCCTCGTCGATACAAACCCAACACAACTTGAACAGGCTTAAACAAACGTCGTATGCGAAAGATATCGCATTCTGTTTGTTTTGCCAAATAGACAAAAAGTCAACCTGGTCAAAGTCAACGTTGACGTCAACATGTACGACAAGTGACATCATCATGATGACGTGGCATCACCAAGAGGTGACACGTGTCACTCAGTTTCGTCACTTTCGGGTTGAGTTGGCACTGTACGGATTTGACATGTGTCACCATACGGATGACACGTGGTAGTCCATATAGTGACGTGGCCCAATGACAGATGGACACGTGGCATACGGACGACAGTTGGGTAAGTGATTGGGCATACAGACTGACACATGGTAGGGTGACTAACTATACATCGGATGACATGTCGGACATGTGGTAGGGTGACTGGATGTATGGTATATGACGTGGTCCAATCATGGGTCGCCACGTGGCCCAATCAGGTGGTGCCACGTGGCACCTTGCAGATGCCCAGTGACATTTGGGTAAAAATTTGTTATGAGCCAAGGGGATTCGAACCCCTGACCTCACGGACAAGCCGATGGTTTCGTGGAAAGGGGCAGAACGTTCGGGTTGTGGTGGTACGTGTTAAACAATGCAACCCTTTCTCCTTTTGAATTGACAGGTAACACATAGTTTGGATAGGTCCCGGTCGATGGGGAGCTAGCCCGCGAACAGGGGCTACACCGGATTGGGGGGGCGTGTGACGGACTAGGGTGAGGCCACATGGCCAAGCCACACGACCATGAGCCGGACAGTAAGGGGGGCAGCGCGTCAGGTCTTAGCCCAAGGCCACATGGAGGTGCTCCATAGGACCAGGAGCTCGCGAGAAAAGGGGCTGCACCCTACATATTTGCAAAAGTGGTTTTGAAACTATACTATATGATTTTATTTGATTTTCTCAGCAGTTTTGAGAGATTTTGGTCATTTTTGGAGGATCTTGGGCCCTTTTTGAGGCCAGATCTTGGGGGGAAGTTGGGATTTTGTTTCCAAATTCAAGACTATATAAACTAGAGGTTCTTGAAGCCATGGGGTGAGATTCAGAATAGAGAAATGTTGAAGAATTGTTGAGCCAAAGCCATTTTTATGCAGGGAAGCCATTGAGGAGAGCACCTTTGCGGGCCATTTCTGGGAGCTCCGTTCATCCATTTTCAGTGCCGTCAGTTTTGTTGGGTTCTTGAGATCTGGTAGAACACGAAAAGACCAGTTTGTAATCATTTTGGCACTGTTATGATGTACTTTTAAATATTTTAACAAAAATAAGAAAGCCTCACCCACTAAGACAAAGACCCGGAGACGTAGATGAGATCGTCGAACTCTGTTATCAACTTCTCTTGTTATGGTTAGTTGTTGTTTTATGCTTATTTCTAGATCATTATATGTTTATATGGCTGCTATGTTTCTTCATTAATTCTTCCTCTTTCATAAGTTTCCTAAATGGTAAATTAACACATGCTTTAAAACTCAACCATTGTCGTTTAAAAGATCATTTTGGATCAATACACTTCCACAAAGAATTCCTCCTTTGATATGTTTTCGTAGCTCCACAAAGAATTATGGTTTGTTTTGGCTACTCCATGAACAACTACTCCTCCAACTCCCTCCAAGGTGGACCAGTATTAGCCAATGAAGAACCCAATGCTTGTAAATAAGAGACACTAAAGAATACAATGGTTAGTCAAGGAATTGATCCCTTTGTCGAGATGTTTTGTTGGTCATCAAAGAGTACAAAAGTATTTGCATATAGTTTGTTTATCCACAATCTCCATGGTTTCCCCACAAAAACGACAACAAACAAAGGTCCAAATTCCACATAAACATATAATAACCCAAGACCTAAAATACTCGTGACATGTGGTTTGTGCCCATGTTATGCAACTAGGGCAGAGGAAACCACAACATTTTCCAAATAAATAGAGGCACACTACATTGCAAACCATGAACTCAGGAAACTAAGAACCCTAATCCATCTATGCCATGGACTAGCGAGCAAAGGCAATGTTTAGGGATGGTTGAGTTGGTACATAGGATGAAGAAAAATAGTGGTAAGGAGGGATAAATGGATTGTGGATATTGCACTAGCTCTAGGTATCATAGCCTAACCCAAAAAAACAAGAAATGGAGTAGCTAAGGGAAGTGAACCAAACATGTGCTAAAATGAAGGAATTGAATGTGAATTGAAGGTGTTACCTACCCTCATTCATGTAAGCTTCCAACATAGCCATTTCACATAGGTTTCGAGGTTGTTTAGGTGACCAATTGGAACCCTATTCTTAGGGTGGACCATTATTGACCTCCCTTCCTTATTGATTTTATGACATGGAGGCAATCTTTTACCTTTTTACACGTGATGATAGTTTTAATAATAATAATAATAATATAATTTTTAAAATAAAAACTTAGCACTCTTAAAAATGCTTATTATATACATATAATCATATTTATTTAAAATAACATAAGAAAAAACATTTAAAAGAAATATAATAATAATTAATTATTTCATTTCTTTGAATTCCCAAATTTCTTAAATCTAATAATGTATCATATTATGCGAGAACACGTAGATCAATAGATTGGATCTTTAACCAATGTATTAACTTGTGAATTTAATAGGTAAGTGGTAAGTAGTCGTTAAAGTACCCACTTGTAAGTTAGTAACGATGTAATCGAAGTTGTAAAGTGTTTGATTCATTTTTTTGGGAAGCATGTGCACCTCATTTTTTAAACACACGCCTATTAAGAAACGTGGATAAATAAATTGCAACACCACAAGAAGACATCGTTAATGCAGAAGAAGGGAGTTAGACAGACCATCGCAAAAATGAATATTTAACATATCTTCAAAGTGGGAATGTAACATAACATAGAAGGGAATTGGAGTGTGGGAATGTAACATAACATAGAAGGGAATTGGGGTGGCCATGATAGGATGATCATTTTTTGACTACTCCATTTATAATTAATGAAGTATTTGCTCGATAGTTTTCATGTGTTTCTTATTCATTATTTTGTGAATTATAGTGATATGTTTAGCTCAAATCAAAAGGAGTTTTAAGCAAGTTAGTCGTCAATTAATGTACGATGGGTGGACATGATAAAAAAGAGATCATCATATATGTATTCAACTTCAAATCAAACCTAGATGATTGAAACTTGATGTTTGTGTTAGATGTCTCTTTAGGTTTTGTTAAAAATGTTGAGGATCATTGAATTAGAACAAAATTGAGGGTCATCTTCATGTCTTATGACATCTTCATGGTTGGTCGATACAACTCAAATGGAACAACAGGGGTTGTGGATTCACAAGATCATCGTATGGTAACTTTTGTGTGTTCTCCATTACACTATATCAAATTTGAGTTCAATCTTAATTATCTGGTAAGGTTACTGGTAGAATCACAAGTTTGGTTCCCATGTTCAAGTCTTGGATTCAAGTGGCCAAGTAGGAAAATTATGGAGCTAAAATTATTATAACTTCTAAATGGTGTCCATTCTGTGTTGTAGTGTTTTATATGGATATAGTGGGGATAAATGCATGAGTTTACATAATCCTATGTTCTATTGAATGATCAATAGATTTTAATAAATCCTTTATTTACTACCATGTTTAGTTTATGTTGTACACTCCTTTTATTAACCTTCAAAAATGCAATTTGACGAAGACATGTTTGGGTTTTTTTGTTATTATTGGTCTCGGGCTTGTCAAGCATTGGACTAGAAACCCTCTCATGAATGTGTGTGTATACCCTGCAAGAATGTCATGACTTGTATGACAACGATGACTAGGATGAGTATTAGTTTAAATTTGACCCCCTTCCAAAATTACCGTAATTGTATTTTAAGATTCACAAATATTTATATGTATTCCTACAAGTTTATACATGTTGTAGGCGAGGTAAAAGTTGAAAATGAATGACATCTCCAATATGATTATTGTTAAGATCCCTTCATTATATCATGATAGTTGCAATCAACATTGAAATATAATATAGACTAATCTACTACTTATTTTATACAAACATTGTTGTTTCAACAGTTCACAAGGAATGGATTGCACTCTAAGTCTGTTATGTACCTCTATAGATTTGCAAATATATTTCAGAAATAACCAAGAATAAACCAAATCATTCACTGAACAAAAGAAATAGAGAAAACCCTTGAGGTAGGGTAACACCATATATTAGTTCTTAGGGAAGGATAAAACTCCTCAAGCAACACTTGCTTGTACATTAACAATATTCTTCACCATGCTCAATACATTCCTCTCACTTCTTTATATAGTGTTCTTTATCTCCTAGAAACATAATAGAGAAATAATATTCTAGAAGACCTATTTATTAGATCTAACTACCACAGTGGGCCTTATTTAATAATATGGTGGACCTAGCCCACCTTACATTGAATGACCTCCACTAATAATACATAACCCCATTCTCATTAGGTACATCCCATATTACCTCCCTAGGTATACTACATTCCACCCCCCTTAAGCATGTTTCATCCTCAAAACATGAGAAGAGACCATACAATATGATCGGCTAAGAAGTGTAGCCAACTGGTAACACGTACGACCATCCATCCATCCTAATGGAAGACAAACATGATGTGCAATTGTTTCCTTGCCACCTTGTTCCTCATCGTACTGGTGTTGCCATGGGATTGTTTCTCTAGCATGATGTCTTCCTATAGTGTTGGTAGGCCTCCATGCACCTCTTGATTGGTTTCCTTTCTGGTTTCCTACTTGTTACAGAAATATTCCCCCGCGGACAGGTGAAATTTCCCTTGGATTACAGACCCCTAATGCCAAGACAGAAAAACACAAGTGGACACTAAAATCCCTTTGAATTTAGTTCAACTAATCAAAAAGAGAGAGAGGGGGGAAAATGTGTGATGCACCTTGTTTCAAAGTTTATCCTCGTTGTTTCCAATCCGAGCTTGATCTCCATACTCCTTAGCACAACTTGATACCTGCATTACAATAGGCAACAAAGAGAAACAAAGAACTCCTACTCTACAAGATTAGATCAAACAAATTCATCTACAAAGATCGAAGGAACAATAGACAAGCACATGCAAGAGTACACAAGCTTGAAGGGAATAGGCCAAGTATATTAAAATGAGAACCCAAAGAGAATATTTACAAACATGGATGATGATGCACCACTCCTCCAAACTCTCTTCGTCTAGCCCTTGCACGATGCTACCAAGATCATAAGTTTGATATTTGAAAGCTTCATTCTCTTCACCATGGAAAGCCCTCATTATGTAGGATTTGGAGGTTTAACCACCATGGAGAAGATCACTCACTAGATCCACTAAAATGGGATCTCCATATTTTTAGGGGGAAAACATCTCTCAAGGATTTTAGGGAGAAAATATCTCTCAAGGATTTTAAGGAGGAAATATCTCTCAAGATCCACCAAATTAGGATTTTGGTTTGAGAAAATCTCTCAACCATCCATGAGACTCTCAACTTCTCCTTGAGATTAGGAAACTAAATGTGAGATGGATTCTCACACTAAATTAATTTCCTTTTTATGAATAATAATGAATAATTCATGTTCACATAGTGTTTTGACCTTCATATGATATATTTCTCCTCCACATTGACTAGGGATTGTGACAAATATTTTTTCATGGTGTCAAGATGTTGTGACACTTAGTAAAATGCATACGACACTTTATGACACTTGTGACACTTAGGTGAACATAGGTGTGACACTTAAGTGTGACATTTTGGTGTGTAATAGATGCCCCCTAAAGTGTGAGGTCATAACATAAACCGATGGCCGAAACACTTTACAAATTCTTCAATGCAAGGGTGTTGGAGTGCGAGAACCTGGAAGAAGCTGCAAACAATCATCAAACAATATTAATATATGTTCCATTTCCAAGGTAGGCATACCTATGCTCAAAATACGAGATGAATTAAAGCACGGTCGTCGACCAATACACTGTGGATCCAAGAAAAATATTGACTAAGGATATGGTCATGAGAGATACAATGTGGATTCATACCTCCATGACATGAACTGATCACAACCACGAAAAATACACAGCGGAGCTACGAGATGACAAAACATAGCCACAAATCAACACAAAGTGGATCTATGTGACAATATATATATCGATATGTTCAAATGATCTCCTTCGCAGCCTGGGCAAAGCTGATAACAGAATGAACGTGCAACCCAGGATCTTCGTCCCAATCTCGATGTGGTACAAATATAGCCATGTGAATAGATGATTTGATGTTGAACATGGTAGAAACCACTTGATTACTGATCATTAAGGTAAACCATTAACACGTGCGAGGGAAATCACTAATGATGTCAATGACTCCCAAGGTACCCTAGTACATTCCAACGAATGTGAATAAATGAGTTGAGTTTGAACATTCGTGGAATCATTTGATCAGAGGTCAATGATGTAAACCTACTATCAGAAGTGAGGAGGCCTGCCATTGAGGCATGCAGGTCCCAAGGTACTAACCGATTTCTAAGTTTAATTCCTGGATAATATGTTGAAGTTGACAGGAAAAGACTTGTGGAAGGAGGGCCTTGATGTATCCCCCATCATTGACACGAAATTGACATAGGAAAGTGATGTAAGATGGTGAATCGAATGATTATGGATTGACACATGAAATGGAAATTGGTAATTACTGCAGATGGATGGTTTGAAGTGAAACTTCCCTTGAACATGATGAGGCACGATAACTGACTTGGAAGCATTGAATCAACGAGTATTAAGAATGTAATGTGATGACAATAAGAGCACTCTTTGACTAGACAAAAAAGTACGGTGACACATGGAATTGCTATGACTTAGAGACACGTGGATTACTCAAATATAAGATGAGACACAAATAGGTGCCATGTTCAAGGGTGATGATAGCTACCATAAAGGATTCCCAAAGACTTGACCTACTTCCTTCAAATTCCGTCCCCACCTAGATAGATGAGTACCTCTTTCTTTTTAATGAGCTTGAGGAGGATAATAGGTGCTTGGTATAAGCTCATCCTTTGGAGTATTTTTAACACACCCTAGGAAGGAGTGGTTCGGTCCCAGATGGGTCATGGAGATTGGACTCAAATAGGTCCTTCGATGTATAGTTTTACGAGCCCAAAGAAGGTAAAATTGGTGGCTTTTCACGTTTAGAGAGTTTGAAAATAACTTAAAGGTGACTCCATGGATGATTTTTTTGTAAGTTTAGTCTTCCAAGCCCGAAAAAAGTGTAAAACAATACAAGGGAGAACTCTTCCAATCATGCTTTATTAGAGTGTTCATTTTTTGTAATTAGTCTCATGAGGCCGAAAAAGGATTAAACTGCCACTCGAAAGACCCCCTTTCAAACCTTTTAATGAGTGTGAAAGGAAGCAAGACCACTCAACAATCTTTTCATGTTTAGGGAGTTTGAAAAGAGCTTAAAGGAGACTTGAAAGAGTTTCTTTTTCACATAGCTTTTACGAGTCTGAAAAAGAGATAAAAGTATACTCGATAACCTATTCTCGTGTTTTAATGAGCACAAGAAAGAACAAAGACTAAGCTTGTTCTCGGAAAGAGTTACTACATCATGATGGGGATGACTCTGGAATGAGGATCACTCCTAACAGTGTGTCTCTCTAGAGGTGGTTTGCCTCTAGCTTGAGTGATAGAAGCTAGCGATTTTTCTCCAGCATGATGTCTAGAGGCTGGAGACCTTCTCCCCAAGCTCGTTTCCTTCGACAACTCTTCTTATTTTCTTGTTTGTGCTTCTGGTTACTATTGGGAACATTTCCACGAGACCAAGGAAAATAAGGTTCAATCACGTGATCCAGAATAAGACTCGATTTTAATGGAGGGGGGTCTGTTTCATTTTTTAATGAGCTTGACAAAGACAATGAACTATGCTCATTAGTGTCTGCTTCATTTTTTAATGATATTGGTATAGGAAAAGAACTATGCTCGACGAGATGAGGTACTCCCAAAGGATCATATAATTCTAAGGATTGTTGCACCTGAGTCGAAATCACATTTAACATGGTAACCCTTGGGGTGGAGGGAGAGGGAAGGTGAATAACCATTATGGGAACGAAATCCTTAAGATTACCTGCTCCTACTCTTAGAAAAGGGAGATTATTTGTTGTAGTATTGTGGCGATCTGGAGTTGTATACTCAAGTTGGTGAACACTGATATTTTTTCCTTGATGGGGTAATCGTAATATACAAAACACCGAAGATGCGACGATAATCATCGCATGAAACCAACTATGACCAAGTAATGAGTTATAATACAGGGGCGCGTCAACCAAAATGATTTTACCCTTCAACGTCACAACAAAATATTGCAAGAGTCTGTGAGGTTGGAAACCACACCCATCAAACACTTTCAAGGTTATAGGAGACATGGTAAGTTCAGTAAAACCAAAGGATTTCCAACAAGGCAAAGACATGACACAAGTGGAGGCTCCCTTATCCAAAATAGTGCGATGGATGTTCTTTCCACCACCGAAAATTTGAATTTGGAAGGCTTGGTGGTGTGAGAGTCTCTCCTGGAGAAAGTCCAAATTAAATGTAATCAAATTCGAACTGAAAGGGGTCTGATCACCTAGAGGAGTGTCAAAAGTATTTGCTCGAGTCGTGATATTAACTGTCTTAAACATGTACACCTCAGAGGCACTTGTGGAAGCATCCCCATGGTAGGAATGGGCTGTGTTTCCCCCTTGCAGAGGGGCAAGGTTTTGTGCAACAAAATGTTGTTGTTGAACCGGTTGGGAGGTATCCTTCAGATATTTAGTGACAACCTCACGACGAGGGTAGTATTTCTTGTAGTGGTCTTCCTCACAAATCATACAAGGAGATTTAGGCTTCCTTGTTGATTGAGTATCAACAAACTTAGGATTATCCTGCTCGTTAGAAAGTTTCTTGGATTTTCCCTTGTTTTTCTTCTTACCTCTTGGTTGTTGAGGCGAAGTGGATTCGACCGCATTCACCTCAGGGGTTTGAGAAAGACTGGAATTAATTGTGGTGTTTGGAATAAAACTAGGTTCCAGAGCAGATTTTGGAGGATCGTTCAACGTACGAGGAGCGTTAGGGATCAAATTGTACAGTGTGTCGTAGTGGGAGTAAACCAAGTCCAAAGATTGTGCATGACTGCTAGTCTTCTCCTCAGTAACTACGTTTCCCATAGAAACATCATGGGCAATGGGAGGCAAGAGTGACTTTGTAAACCAATCCACGAGGAGTTGGTCCAGAATTGGAGCCTTAATCAACCGTCTCCGTCGTCTCCACTCATGAATATGATCAGAGATGTGGGTGTAAGAGGATTTCCGGAGAGAGGTCAAAAGTTCTGTATCAGTGTCGTAGCATATAGGAAACTGAAAATGCGTCAGGAAATCCATGGCAAGAGAATTAAAGTCGACAAAGGAGTTACGCGACAGTTCAATGTGCCATTTTGTTGTCGCACCTGTAAGTGTTCTCTGAAAAAGTCTAAGATGAATGGAATTGTCCATCAAAGAGTTGGAAGAACACCATAAATGGAAAGTCATAACATGATTTTTAGGATCTTCCCCAGGTTTTCTGTCGAATTTCGGGATGTCGGACGATAATTTGGAAGGGATAGCGGGCCAAAACGAGGCATGAAGAATGGGATTGTTTGTTAAATGCGACAATTCTAACTGATCTAACGTAGCCAAGAATGGTAGTTGTTGGTTAGGCTATTGATACTGGTGATAACCATATTGTGTGGGAACACCAATAGGACCACATCCAGGTTGAGGCGAGATGACAAAACTAGATGGTCCTCCCAGTACATTGGTTGTTCGAGTTGTCCACATATGTAAGGTGGTTGTCCTATTTGTCCACCCATGTACTGTGATGGAGCAGATGGACCTCCTATATACTAAAATTGACCTAATGGTCCCCTGATGTGATGTGGTTGGCCTGATGGTCCTCCCATATATTATGATTGGAGGGACTGTTGCATTAGGATCGTGGGGTTGATGGATTGAGAGGGCATAGTTCCTTATGGAGGAATTCCTGTCGGATTGGATTGATCCCACAAAGGATTCAAAACTCCTAGATATGGATGTCCAGGGTACATGTCAGTGGTAGTAGGGATAGAAGGACTTGCAACAACTTCTTTCCCCATGCATGTTGATGTTGCAACCATGTAGGTTGCCCCCCAGTAAAGCACAACATGGATCCCTTCCTGCAAATAGGTTGTAATGCCTTATATATATAAAATTAATAATATACTAGATAGGTGGGACCCCATATGTGAATGATCATGAAGGATGCCTCATCTTTTTATGTGTTCATGTCTATTTTTCCATAAATGACTCTACAATTTTAAAAATTTGAAACCGTTTTCCAAGCAAAATGGGCAAATGATAGGTTTATTGGCGATCTAATTCAAAGGGAAAAGATGTTGTTTTAATGAGCATCTTGGTTTATTCTGCTGCACATATATTTGATTGGTTGATTTAAACTCCAAGCATGGCCTATATTTGGATATGGCATATTGCACTTATGAATTCTTGTGATTATCATGGACATTGGTTAATTTTGAATGTTGGAAATGGTTCCCTAGCAAAAAATGGGGGACATACAATATACTTTATGGAAGGTGGCAAACTTGACTTTTAATTGAATTGTTGTTTGATAACTATAATGGATTATGCGCTGGAGGTGTTAGTGCGCTCGTACTAGGCTATGGTTGATAGAGTTAATGTAGGATACGACGTGCAATTATTGCACGTCGCTCTAACACTACCTCGAGGTCGCCACCCTCGCTTAGTTCACATTTGGTTGATTGCTTGGTTGGTGTTGCCTCTGTTTTCTTCGGCCTTGGAAGAAATAGTCATGTTTGTGGTTTTCCTTGGCATTCTACATACATGTACGAAAGCTCTTTCTGATCCATCCAAGAAATATAGCTCTTTTCATAATTAAATCATAATGTTGGCTCTTGCATTTGCTTACAAACTATGTTATTCTAAAGTTTAATGCATGTGGGTATCAACTCTGTATTGGCATTTAAATGGAGTTCCTCTCTGTTGGCATTTACGTGTTACAACTGATTCATAGTTGAAATTTCCTTTCTGTTTGAATGACATTGCGTCCAGAATATGTGATTGCTCTATTGCTATGCATGTTAGCAAATATTTATGGAAAATTTTGTTCAGGTTTCACTCATCTCTCGTCATTAAAATTTGAGGGTTTTCTACCCCCTGTGATATAAAATAATGGTTGTTTGCTTACCGCCATTACTCAGTCTTGAAAGATTTGTAGCTCCTTCAAAGTGCTTGTCAATTGTTTGTATATATATGGGCATATTTTCTTGCGGCCGCCATGAGGGGTCTGTGGAGAGGTCTATGGAAAGTATGTTGTAATAGGAGATGGGTAAAGTGTTATTTTTTGCAAAAACCTTGAAGTGTTCACCTAGACCTTAGTTCTTTTATTGATGAGTCACAATTTCAAACTTTGAGCTCAATGTACGCTATCAATGGTTAATCCAACATTGGAGAGGTTGGCTATTCACATCTTATTTGTCATGTATCCATGGGGTTTTGTTGATTTTTTTAAATGAATGATGTTAGAATAATAGAACCAATTGCACATGGGTTTCGAACCCAGTCTGTTACACAAAAAACATTGAAAGTTGTGACACTTGCCTCATATGTTGAAGAGTCATTGTCTATGTTGTGTTCCATCGTGCACTTGATGAGGTCTGGTTTTAGTAGTGTTGGATATCTCTATTGACAATCTATTATAGAAAAAGAACTCTGCGAAAAAAGGAAATAAAAGTGTACAGTGGGAAGATTTGTTATTTGCATTAAATCTTGGTTCGTTGGTTGATTATCCACGGGGTTTTTTTGGTCGATTTTGGAAAACCGTATAATGTTAAAATAAGAGAACACCAGTTGCACATGGGTTTAGAACCCAGTTTGTCTACACAACAACTATTTTAGGTTGGTTGTTGGCTTATGTTGTGTTCTCAGCCCCATTGCGCGCTGTATGTGGCTTGTTTTTAGTTGTTGGAATGATTTTGTTGACAGACTATTATTAAAAGAAATCAACAAATAAAAGAAACAAAGAGTGTACAATGGACAATCTTGGATCTTTCCTGGGGTTTTGAAATATCGGTATGTTGGATTTGACTTACTAAACAAAGAAAAGTTTTGGCAATTATTGATGACAATGACATTTTTTTGGGCATCATTGCTTGTAATAGAACAATAATCATTTTCCCCTCTCATTATACCATTTTTTTCTCACTATATTCCCCTCATCCTCCCAAATACATTTAAACACTCCATGTTCTATTACTATGAATTTAAAATTCTTTATGGAAATAAAAAGCATTAATATAAAAGATGGTTAGCGACTGGTATTTGGAAGGTTGGAGTTAGATACAGTCTCTAGTGCTGCTACATTTGCTTCAACAATATGCCTTTATCTTGCCCCATCCATGCTATCATTTTTCACACATTATAAACCCGTCATATTCATAATATCCCTACCACTCCATGTTCAAGTGGCAATTGATGATGAAGTTTTAAGGTGTTAATGGATGGATTGCATGTGTTTTGTGGTGAATAATAGAGCCAATTTTTATTTATTTATTTAGGTAGAGTTTCATGCATGGATTGTTAATAATTTTTCATGACATGTTGGAATATTTCTTCAGGATGAGCTTCTTTAGCAGAGGCAATAAAAGCAAAGGAAATTGGCAGAGAGGCCATAGAAGGCATCTATTTTCAATACATTTTGACGTTGATCCACATGAATTAAATCAACTCTTTCAAGCCGGGTTCTTCAACTTGGTTGGCCAGGGAATCCTCCAACCCCGACCTAAAAGACCTCCCTTCCAAGAATATAAAATATTTCTTGGTATCTGTGGTCCTCCTCATGTGTCAGTGCAACCAGAACCGCCTGCCAATGATTGTTGGCAAGAGATTGTCCACCAGCCTGTTGTTCATCACCACAATTGGCCTACTGCTTCTTTATCATTACCCCCTCCGCCACCACCAAAGAATCCAATTGCCCAAATTTATCATGTTGTCTCACCCGTGCAATCATCTCAGGCTAGTAAGAGGTTAAAAAACGATGTTCCTAAGCATGTGCAAGATAAAGGAAAAGGAGTGGCCATTGCCTCCAAATCATCCAAAGAGTCCTCTGAATCTGTGTCTTCATGTATTCATCTTAAGGATGATTGTTCTCATGTTATCGGTGTAGTCCAGCCTCAAGATTCCAATCAGCCTAAGGCTGCCACAAAAAATATCAAAAGGAGACAACAGTGGGAAGAGGCCAAATGCCTCTCAAAGTAAATATGGTTTTTAATGATGATTTATGTTATTTTATATTGGGGACAATATTTTTACTTTGACAATGTTTTGGACAACAAGCATATATTTAGGCACCTTTTTTTTGGACAACATGGATATAGTGCTATTTTTGGATATGGTCATATTATGTTTTGTTGATATTTAAAATGTTTGATCATAATTATGAGAACC
>SNQJ01S0058825.1:0-43002 GCA_010110895.2 Picea sitchensis | reverse complement strand
CGTATGCCAAAGTTACGTCCCCGGGAAGTTGATGTACCAACTTACCCAAACGGGGCCCATAGTCTTGGCGTTTCATCTCCTAGGGTTAGGTCTTTGGATGTTTAGGGTTTTCCATTGTTTCTCAATAATAATAGGCCTTTGAGTCTCATTGTAAGACAGTTTAGAGGCCAGTAGCCGCCACATCTCTTCTCATAGATAAGCTACCAACGCCCTAGCTAGTTTATTTCCATTCTATCTGTAAGCATATTTCAGTCATTTGTTATTAATGAAATGAAGTCTTATTTCCACTGCATCTCTGTGTTTATGTGTATTTCTGTATTTCATTGTGTTCTTACATAAATTCAGATCAGATATTTCAATCAAATGATTGATTTTTATATTTCATGTTCGATGATTATTAAAAGAAATAATTGAGAGTCACAAGGGGTCCCACCTATTTAGTTATTATTTAATTAAGACCCTTGTCTATATATTATTATTATTATTATTATTTGTCTCAACTAATTAGTTAAGCTAATAAGGTTTAACTAAAAAAATAGGTAGTTGAACTACCATAACTTATTGAGAAGGATAAAATCTTAATGAAAGGAAGAGATAAGGGAAGAGAAAATAGAAGAAGAACTACAACCATAAGGTTTGCTCTATACTAGTGAGATACTTTCCATTTTCTTTCATTCTGAGTTTACTAGAAGGCTTAAACCTTTTGATGACAACATGGTCTTATTGAAAGCAGCATGATTCAAAAACTGAATCACATATTTCAACAACTTGTTTTAAAGGTGTATGATTTATCTTTGGTAGTCTGTGTATTCTTCTTGTTTGTTTATGAATTGAATTTCATGACTAATAAAGAATATCTTGCAGAGTCAAGTGACAACATTTTGTGGCAAGCTGATCCAGATATTTAGCTTCGGTTTTCTTTTTGTTCTCAGAGTCTTTTTGTATGGTGCCCATAGAAGGCTTCTAAATCTGAATTTGGTCCCTACCCCCGCAAGGGGTTTGTAAAGAGAACTCAGTTTTGTATCTTAGAATGAAATAAATACAAAAATCAGATTATTGTTTCAATCTCACATATGTGTTTTAATGATCTGGTTCATTCTTTTTCTTTTTATCTCCATGTACATACTTATGTAATTTTTGTACACATTCATGTAACTTTTGTTAAGTTTATTTTCTTTGCAGAATTACATACAACATATAAAAACCAACCTTGATCCCTTGTACTTAATACCTGTGGATTAAGTGATTGTTTTAATGCTATAAACCCGTGTGACATTCCCAACTATCTTGCCTTAGTTTGGAAATATCTGGAAATTCTTGAGTAAGCTTTTCCATACCTTTTCCTCAACATTTATTTTGGCGACCATACTGAGAGATATTCCATATCTCTCTGGTTGACTGTATTCATGATTATCTTTCATTTTTTTTGATTTATATGAATACTCCTTGACTGATTTTTTCCATGACAGTACCTGTTACAAGACAACCCAATATTGGAAACGGTCTTGATGACCAAACTAGCATTGCCTTAACCTTATTCAATACTATTTTAGAAACTGCTAGTACTCGTGCCGAACTTGAACGCTCATGGGAAGTAATTGAAAGGGATATAAGTATCAGTGAACATTGGGAAGACAAACAAAGGCAACCTAGAAATCAACAGTAACCTCCATTTTCCTACCTTTTTGGTACTTCTTTTCATATCCTCAATGTTCGCATCTCTCGAAGGAGTAGAGGATTGTCCTGTGAAGATACTCCTATTTTTGAAATAGGAAGGAGGAAAATTGTTTTATTAACACAAGAAATCACTCTAAGGAGAACTTTATCTGATTCTGCTAGTTCACCTTCATCACCCATACCTACCACCTTCAACATGACATATGCGAGTAGTGGTAGTGGAACCCGAGGTGCCTCCTGCTTGCAACCTTCTGCTTCGTCAATAATTGGTAGTATATACATTCATCAAGTCCCTATTCAATCAACTACCAATCCTGCAAAAGTTATAAATAAATATGGGCTTTTCCAATTCAAGGAAGATGCTACGACCACCCCATGGCACGTATCTTCTCCCTTGAATCTGGCACCTACTACTCACCCATTACCAAATTTCAAGGAGCATTTACATAGGTTTTCGGGAAATAATACCGTTACTACAAACGAACACCTGGTAGCATTTTCTAATGTTTGTCATAATATCAAGGCTAACGATAATGAAATTTTCATGCATCTATTTGTCAACTCCCTTGAAGGGAAAGATGCAACATATTTTTTTGATCTCCTTCCCAAAATTCTTTCCACTTGGGAAGAATTGGTTTATTGGTTCAAGTCCACTTATGGACAGTCCAAGAGTCTGGCTGAGCAGTTAAGAGAATACACCAACATTTCCTATAAAGATGGTGAAACCATTAAGTCTTTTAACCTTCACTTCACCAAATTATATAATCAAATCCCTGAACTAATCCGCCCTCAAAATTACGCTGCTTTCATGCATTATTATAATGCATTACCTCCTCCTTATTGTCATAGACTTGAAGAGAAGGCTATTGAAAATCTTGGTTCCGCTCTTCATACTTGCCTAGAATATGAGGAGCAACTTGAAAGAACGGGTCTCCCAAAGGGAGACTTGGTCAAGCAAACATATATGTCTGCCCTCCTACAACTTGTGCAAGATATGAATAATAAGATGATAGCCTACGAGCGAAAAGGAAATTCCTCTTCCTCTATCCCCGGGGCATATTCTTCTTCCTTAGTGCCTTTTAGGAATACTAATGACAATACTTTTCAGCCAAAGGCCATTATGTCCCGTAGTTGGTGTAACTTCTGTGAAGAAAATCATGAAGAAAGTACTTGCGAAGTTAAGAAAAATGCCAGAGATAAGATCTTTGGCAAAAGACCCAATACCACAATCGTTGTTTTAGATTGGGTCGAACCAGAAGATGTCACGGTAATCAATACGGGGAATAAATCTTACGCTGCCAAGGGTAAATATGACCCTCCTTGTACTTCTTCCACCCCAAGCTCATCTTCTCAAAGTACTGATACACAAGCTGTTAGAGTTTCAGCTAATCAAGGAGTGCCTTCCCCTCTTCCCTCTTCTAAATATAATATCCTTAATCAATTGGCTAATATCAAAGTTGATGCTACTCTTTTGGACATGGTTGTCATCCCAAAACAACAAAAGCATCTCAAATACTTTATGGAAGGTAAAACTTCTACCATAGCCAATCTATTTGAAGAGTCAAAAGAAGAGGATTCAATTGTAAATAAAATAGGTGTAAATAATTTTAGGAACCCTGTAAAAAATTCCCCTTTTATATCTCTGTAAAAATTATGGACAAAATTGCTCATTGTTGCCTAATTGATGGCGGATCTGGTCCAAGTGTAATGTCAAAAATTATCATGGAAGAGCTTGGCTTATCATGCACTAATTAAAATTCTAGAAGCATGCTCTCTTATAACAGTTTGCATCAATCAACTATATGCGAAATCAAAGATGTAACCTTAGTTCTTTGCGCACATCTTGAGATAAGAACAACCCTCAACATCCAAGTGATTGATATGCCAGTGAGTAACTATTCAATTATTTTAGGAAGAGACTGGCAAGCCTTAATGGGTGGATATATTTCACTCGATGGAACACATTTGTCCGTCCCTTGGAATAGAAAGAACATTCTAGTCCTTAGGGAAGGAAGGATTTCACCTTATATAGATAGTGTTCCCCAACCCAATGTAAATGATCTCGAAGAAGATTTGGGGGTGTACTCTATCTTTGCTGATGAGGGTGACACTATGCTTGAACCAATTGATTTTGATGATGGCATGTGGCACATGCATTTTAATGGCTCATGCTCAAACAAAGGTAACGAGGATAACATCATTCTATATTCTCCTATAGGTTAAATCCACAATTTTTCTTATAGGTTAGAATTGTCTTGCACGAACAATGCCACCGAGTTTGAGGCCTTACTGTTAGGCATCGAAAATGCATATAACCTTGGTTGTGGCCACCTTATAGTTTTTGGTGACTCTGAACTTGTTGTGAACCTTGTATGTAAGATTTATTCACCAAGCAACAAGTTTCTTAAACACTATACCCAAGCTATTTGGATGATCATTTCAAATTTGTTATCATTTAACATCACTCATGTTAAGAGGGAACTTAATTCAATGGATGATAGGTTAGCTGTGTTTGCAACATCTCCTACCCGACAACTTTAACCTCAAAGACCTGATTGTATGTTCCAATATCTATATCATCCTGACATCCATGATAATGTAGAATCATGGCAAGTTTTCCCGAATGATGAAGGCATTTGCACTTTCATACAAAATGAACTGTTTAACCCCAAGGAAATCATATCTATGGAAGATGAAAAATTCCCTAAAGGCTTGACTCCTCTCGAAAGTTCATTTTCGTCGAGTGATGTAGGCAATAAAGAAATTCACAAGGAAGAGGAATTGAAAAGGAAAGTGGGTGATACCATTTCCTTGAATATTGGGACACACAAATCTCGAAATATCATTAAACTAGGTTCTCAATGTTCTGATGAAGAAAAGGTGAAATTCACAAAACTACTTCGTGAATTTCAAGATGTTTTTGCATGGTCATATGAGGATCTTCTTGGTTTTGATCTTGCTCTCATACAACATGCCATTCCTATCAAGGAAGGCATAAAACCAATTAGGCAAAAACAAAGACCTATTAACCCCGCGCTTGAAGCTACTATTTGAAAAGAGTTGGAAAAGTTGTTAAAAGCTAATATAATCTTCCCGGTTAAGTATAACGAGTGGGTTTCAAATCTGGTCCCTGTTCAGAAAACTACTAGTCAGATTAGATTATGTGTCAATTTCTGCGCATTGAATAGAACAAGTGTCAAAGACCATTTTCCACTTCCTAATATGGAAATGATTTTACAACAGGTTGCAGGGTCACAAATGATGTCCTTACTTGATGGATTTTCTGGGTATAATCAAATCAAGGTGAAAAGGACTGATAGGTATAAAACCACTTTTACTACACGTTGGGGCACCTTTGCTCATGAACGCATGTCTTTTGGCTTGTCTAATGCAGGTGCCACTTTTCAAAGAGTTATGCAAATAACTTTTGACGATCTGATTGGTAAAATTATCCAAGTTTATCTTGATGATTTGACTGTTTATTCAAAGAACCGGTTGGATCATTTTGGTCATCTTAAAAAAGTTCTCATGTGTTGCAAAAAATTTGGCATTTCTTTAAATCCTTCCAATTATATTTTCGGTGTCACAAAGGGAAAAATCCTTGGTCATATTGTTTCTGATTCAGGAATAAGCATCGATCCCGAAAGGATTACTGTAATTCTAAACCTTTCTGCCCCCACTTCCAAGAAAGAAGTCCAAGCTTTCATGGGCATTATTAATTTTGTCCACAGATTTGTTCCTGATTTTGATGTCATGGTCAAACCAATTCATAATCTTCTGAAGCAAGATTGTTCTTTTTCCTAGATAGATGATGTCGATAATTATTTCCTTAGGATTAAGAAAGCAATTAGCTCTGCACCGATTCTGGTGAAACTAGATTTTGAGAAAGATTTTATCATATATACCAATTCCACTGAGGAAGCAATTTATGTTATCCTCTTACAAAGTGATGACCAAAAAAATGAAAAACCTATAGCTTACATGAGTAAGAGTTTATTAGATAATGAAATCAAGTACTCTTATATTGAGAAACACTTGTTTGCTCTTGTTAAGGCTATAGAAAAATTTCGCCACTTTATTTTAGGCAAACATACGCAGGTAAGAGTCCCTTTGCATGCTGTCAAGTTTATGCTCTCACAAACTTATCTTTCAAGAAAACTTGCACATTGGCTTGCCAAAATTCAGGAGCATGATTTGATGATCATGAATTCAGAGACAATCAATGGACGAGACCTAGCTATTTACTTAGCTCAACATCCTGAACCAAGTGAAGAACTTGACGATCAAGATGGTCCTCTTTCAACTCTGTTTTATATTGAGAATCAAAATCTTGCTATATCTGAACATCCTTGTTATAAAAATATGGTGTATTATTTGCAGTATCAAAAGTGTCCAGATGAGCTGGATCCCCACTAGAGAAGGAGACTTTGCCTAGAAGCTTCCAAGTATATCATTTTAGGAGAATTTTTGTTTAGAAGGTCTACTGATGGTTTGTTACTTCAATGTGTAAATGATGAAGAAGCACATAAATTGTTACACGAAATTCATGGATCATCAACTTATGTCATTCACATTGGTGGCCATTTTTTTGCTAAGGCTAATGCTTTTAAAATCATAAGAAATGGTCACTATTGGCCTACGATATTCCGCGTGTTACACATTATTTTCATCACCCTTATGACCGTTAATGATGTAAACCTATCTATTGCCTTCATAGAGATCAATGGTTTGAATTCCTGAAGAAAGAAGGGAGAAGAACTTTTACTGAGAGAAGAAGTTGTATTTTCCTCTTTAAAAACCCTATTAAAGAGGATTTTCGCAGGCTGCTCTATACAAAGGGTGCGGAAATGCCTGATTTCTGTAGGCTATACTAAAGATAGACTACGAAGTTTCCTCAGGTTGCACTATAGCTAGGGTGTAGAAATTCATGTACGTGGGAAAAATGAGCATCTTCTCAATGCTTCTAGAAGGATAAGCTTCTATGGTGAGGTGGCCTCCGAATGGTTTGGATCTTACTCACTTTCATGATTTAGTGGGATCATCCTAACTTCCTCACCTTATCCTCTTCAACTTATAAAAGGAGAGGATCTCTCATGGAGAAAGTTAGCTTGATCTTGACTTGGGATTAAGCTTAGTTAGATTGGCTTGTTATTGAGTTCTGTAGCTTGGAGTTTTTGGAGCTTGTATGTTGGCTTTGAGCTTTTCTTTGTCAAGATAGATTGTGAGTAACTATAAGATCTACAGTCTCATAATTCGTGGATTAGAAGTGTGTGGGAAGCAAGGAATTGTTGGAAGGAACTTGACGACATCAAGGCATCTGGTTGTATCTTTCTTCCATATTCTTTAATACAAATATACTTTTCTTTCCTATATGAATGTTATTCGTCCATATTGTATGATTCCTTGATCACGTACATAGTTTCATATCAAATAGACTCTGTTATTCTTGTCTTCGTTGGATTTTGTTTATTTGCAGATATTTCTCCATAAGCCTCGCGACGGAGATTGGATTGCATTAACGAAGTTGGATCTTCAATATTTAAAAGGTATGTTCTAGATCCATTTCTCATTTGATAATCGAATCTAAGGAAAGAGTAGTGTAATATCTTGTTTTGTTCTAGTTTCGTAGTGAATCTAGGGGGATTGATTTGTGTCCACACTTAACAATTAGCCCGATAACAAAATTGGTGACTCCACTGGGGAGAAGATTGTTTTCCTAGTTTGTCTTGCTTTCTTGCTTTGATTGCCTGGGTTCTGTCTTTGAGTATGTGGGGGATCCATCCAGACTCTCTGGATCTGAAAGTTCATTTAGACTCTTTGCCCTTTTTCCAATTTTCCTTTGTTTACAAGCATTTCTGCACTGTATCCCATATGCAGCCTGCGAAAACCTTAGATCGCTGCACCCTGACTGTTTAGACCAATGAAGAATTTTCGCACCCTACCCATATCTAGCCTGTAGAAACCTCAAATCGCCGCACTGTAACCTACTACTGGGTTGCGACGTCTCCTATAGAAATTTTTGGATTAGGTCTTTTTGTCTTCTGATACCCAGTTTCGCTTTGATCACCTGGGATGAACTTTTGGAGCATGTATTTGACTGTTTACAGTCTGCTTAACAGTTTTTGAGCTTCTTTTAGACATCTTTGATTTGTTTTCTTTTGAAAGATTTGGTCTCTTGCTTTGAGTGTCTTTCAGTTACAAAGCATTGTTTTTCTTTAGAATTGTTTAGTGAAAGAATACTTCTTTTTCTGAATAAATCGTGTTAAAAGAGAAACTTAGTTTGGGTTGTTTTTGGTTTGAAGTGATTTGCTATTGGTTTTAGTGTCTCTTTGAAACAAAAAAATTAATTTCTTGCTTTATATTAGATTGGGGTCATCCTTGCATTTGAAGTAGCGAAATTGCATGATTTTTGGCATTTTTGGTCTTGAATTCTGAATTTTTTTTCATTAGTGTACAGTCTCTTTGGCTCATTTCTTGAATTTTTTGATATTGATAAGTTTAATGAAATTTTGGGACATTGTGCATCTGGGAATGATAAACTTTTTCTCCTTCTCGTAATATAGCTTTCATCGAAGTGAAATATTTGCATTCTCATTTCTTTGCATTGTTTAGAGTCGGTCAAAACTTCATTTAGTCCATGCCATTTTCCTCTTGAGTAAAAACAACCTTAAAAATAAAGCGCTTATAAAAATTGATTAGACATTTTTATATTTTCTGGTAGTGAACCTACATTAGATTAGTTGTAGGGCCTTGGAATAGGTGTGAAAGATAACTTTCCAAAGCTGCAAACAAACAAAGAATCTTGTGCTAGGGAGCGATCAAATCCACTTGCTACATTTTGTCCTGGGAATCCCTTCTAACAGAAGGGTCAATCACGAGGTCGCATAGGACCGACAGAGTTACTCACCCTGCTTTGTGGGTCTTGGTGTATATATTGCATGTATTATGGGGGTCGCTTGAGGGAATACCCACAATGATGAGTGGAAGCCTTTCAAGTTGATTTCAGGCTAGATACGCTGCCTTTGCGCGTGGATCGGACTGTCGACTATTTCCCTAGGCATCACTGTAGTAATTGGTAACCTTATTGGCCTATCTCTTTAGGGTCTTTACATAAGGTGATTGTGGAGGGGCAAGTATTCACGGTACCTAGAATCGACATTGGCCAAACTCACTCGGGCTCCTTGGAGGGTATACCCACGATTATGTGTGGGAGCTTGTAGCAGGGTGTAAGTCCGTTAAGCAGGTTGTCAACGTAAATTTTACACTCGCTCTATCTCAACCCCTTCTTACATTGTTCCTGCGATGTTGGATTTCATCACCAACTAGTGCGTTCATTGTGAGAAGGTTTTGTTTTCTTGCTTGCTTCCTATATTTTTAACGTATTTTTTTTCCCTAGCAGGACTCTAGGTTAGATTTATGTTAAATGGCGTCAGAGTTCACCGGAATGATATTGTGAACACCTTTCGAGGGGAAACTTTTTGTTTCCCTCTTAGAAACATTAGTCCTCCTCACATTGCTACTTTGGCCTTCCAGGTCTCCTTTATTGGATTCTGCGGTATGGTTGTTTCAGTCAGGAAAATCACAATGCAGTTAGTGCTTGAGTTGTAAGCACTTCCCCCCAAAAAAATAAACCTCATGTTGATCGCCGCCCTTCTTCACTAGTAAAATCTTCTTCACCTTCTTCACTTGCAGAGGTCTTCTTCCATTTCATCTTCTTATTTGAGTAAGAAGCACAAAGCTAGTAACTTAGGTGGATAAGAAAGAAGAATAAGAAAAGGAAGAATAAGAAGAAGAAGAAAAAATAAGCAAGGGTCAAAACATCAAACCACTATAAACATGTTGGGAAACAAATAGTTACTGTTGATCATGCTGGGAATGTTGATGAATTCAAGATCCTTGAACAGCAAATGGCCCAAATTGCCCTTGCGGGGCGCTTTGTGGGGTAATGCATCTTCTTAAGAGGATTTCCCTAGTCTATCAAGGTTATAGAAGCATGGTCTACACCTCGTAACCCATGTATTGACCTCACAGACAACAATATGTTGATGACCTCCAGTCAACTAGTCATGATACAATTGGGAAAAATAAAAGTAGAGTCAAGTTTCTATGTATGTTATGCAAAGGGAGTCATCTAACTCCTGCTGCTCTTGTATGGATGACCTCGAGTGATGGAAGACATGGTGGTTCCCATCCTCAACTTCGAACGCTATATGATCTTACTCTCTGACCCACATGGTTGATGGAATGATCAATGCAGTCCTTCATCGGTTAGTCGGTTGATCATGTGTAGTCAACTTCAGTCATCAATCATGGTGAACCAGTTGACCAAGTGGTGATCAGATCCATCTTCGGTGATCCACTCTCCGTTAGAGGGGAGTGCAACTTAGTGATTCGATCTGTTTTCACCGTTAACCCCATTATCCCTGGAGAATGCAACTCAGAAATGTGATTTGATCTCTCCTTCGTTCGATCCTACTCTCCGGCTAGAGATTAAACTGATACCCATGTTTTTTTCTTGTTGATATAGAATCTACCTTGCTGGGGCATTCCTCCTTCTCTCGTGGAACCCCTCCAAGTAATGAATCCATCCTTTTTCTTGGGGTGTGATAGCTGGACCTCGTCTTCCCTCTCACATTCATTTCAAGATTACAATGCATTTTGTGGTAGGGATGTTCCTCCGGGCAATGATGAACAAAGGTTCGTATGTTAATATTTTGTCCTCTCTTGCTTGAAGCTTTGGGTTATCCTTGGCTTGTATCGGTTACCCAGACTCTATTCACATTCAATAGAAGAACCAGTCACCCATTAAGGATCCTTCCTCAGTTTCATGTAAATTTGGGAGGGAAAAAAATGTCTTCATTGACGTCATGGTAATACAAGACCCCTTGGATTTATCTTTAATCCTTGGGTGAGATTATGTCTATTCCATTAAATATATTATGTCCACTCTTTTTTGTGTGATATCTTTCCTCCCGCGATGGAAGAATTGTGACTATTGATCAACTTTCATTTTGGTCACGACTTGGTAGATTGAATTCAATGACCTCCTAAGCGATTCTTATATACAAATGGTAGCATTCTGACAGAGTCAATTATGGCGTTATCTCCCATGCCTTCATTCACAGATGACAATGAATTGGATCCGATAGTTGATGTGGTGATATCTTCGGTAGGGATATTAGAGCTGATCTCCTTACCCCTATTCCGACCCTCGACATGTGTTCCTTCGAGTGATTATCTTCGAATCAAGTGAAGATCTCTTGGAGGCCATGGCCGAGAGTTTTCCCTTGACATGGTGTCCTTCGAGCGCATCCTCTTAGGAAGCCATGAGCAAGAAGAAGAGTATTTGAGCATTGTTTTAGATTTCAAGCTGAATTAAAAAATAAAACCCGAGTTAAGGATAGTTTCGTGTATCTGTGGTAACCTCGTTAAAAATGAAATATAGATTCTGAGAGCATAGTTCTTCCTCTGTGTGTCAAGCTCTTTAAAAAATGGGAAAAGGTTTAGGGATTGAACACGGACTCTCAAACATAGTTTTTCTTCTTTTATGGCAAGCTCGTTCAAAATGAAATAGATTTCCCCTCTCTTTTGGAGTCAATACTATGATTCATTATAGTATTTGAAGCTTCTTTTCATTCTCATTTGAAGTTGGATGAAACGAAGATTGGAGGGCATTTTCCTCAGCCTCTATACTTCATGTTGAAGTTATGGCAGCTAGTTTCTTAAGCTGGGGGATAAGTACCTTCCATGTGTTATGCATTGTGAAATCACAAGCATAGTTTTCTCTAGTTCAAGCTTGTGAAAAAAATGCATTACACCACCTCAAGCTTAGTTTCTTTGATTCGAGCTTGTAAAAATGAGCGAGGTCCAATAATTTTGGCTAGTTTTAAACTGTGTAAAAATAAAATCTATCACAAGCATGGTTTTGTTTTGTTTTAAATCTTACGTAAATGAAAACAATCTGAGATTAGTCTTTGTTCTTTCTCGTAACAAATAAATGCATGAGAATAGGATTCTGGGAGCTTAGTCTTTGTTCTTTCTAGAGCTAGTAAATACATGAGAATATGTTACGAGTATACTTTTATCACTTTTAGGACTCGTAAAGGTTATATGAAAGGAACCCCACAGGTTCCCTTTACACTTTTTAGGACTCTCTAAACATGAAAAGATTCTTGAGAATCTTGTTCTTTTCAGCTCATTAAAGTATTAGAAGCGTGTCTGTTGAAAATAGTTTATCTCTTTTAGGCCTCATCGGACTAATTTCTGAAAAAGGAACTCGTGGAGTCCTCTTTAAGTGTTTTTCCGACTCTATAACGCGAAACCCTCGAGTTTCTCTTTGGACTCGTTAAACAAACATCAAAGGCCCTTATGCAGACCAAACCACACTCCTTCTTAGGGTTAGTTAGAAGCATACTCAGAAGGTTCGTCCTAAGGATGAGCTTACATTTCAAGTATATGTTATCCTCCTCAGCTTGTGTAAAAATAAACAGGTACGCATGTAAATGGTGGGGGAAAAATTGGGAAGAATTGTATCTAAACACGTATTCCATGGAAGAGTTGCTTTTGAACATGACACCCTACACTAAGCCTTAATAATGCAAGTTTGGAGAATCCACTTGTCTCTTGATCATGCTCCTTTATAAGATTACAAATTGGTTTTTTTATCCTTGTTGTTGAGTCGGTGTTTCCAAGACGGTTGTTGTCCAATGGAATCAATATGTTCAAAAGAGTCTAAACCAGGAAGGCTTCTATTCGTTGGCCATGTCTGCTGATCCTTTAAGCCTTCTATTGCATCAACCATCCACGGAGTCAGCCACGAGATCACTTGTTACTCTGATCTACTTCAAATCTTGTTGCATGTTTCATGTCATTGTTATACAGGATACATTAAGGCCCTTCCCATGGCAGTATTTTCCTATCGACTTCAACTCATTATCGAAATTAGACTTAGAAATCAGTGGTACCTTGGAACTTGCATGCCTCAATGAAAGGTTTCCTTGCTTTCAACAGTGGGTTTTCATTGCGACCACGATGCGGAGATTCCACCAAGTGTTAGAGCTTCATCTCATTGATTCACATTCATTGGATTATCTTAGAGTACCTTAGAGTCGATGACATTAATTGTGATTTCCTTGCACTTGTTATGATATACACTAATGGCCATTAATCAAGTGGTTTCTACGTTGTTCGACTTCAGCACATGTATTAGCATGGTTAGATTCATACTACAAAGTGATGGAGATGAAGACCACAGATCTTTCACGACTGATTGAGTTTGCATTGGAAGTATATTCAATGTCGCGTACATAGATCCGCGTGTATGTTTAGTGGCTATGTTCAAATTTTAATCTTTAACATATATTCACGGTGTATTTTGGTGGCTATGTTGATTTGGAGTCATATTGGCATGGATCCACGGTGTATGTTTGGTGGCCATGACTTGTCTTACTTGACCACACGGATCTCTACATGTCGGCATCTATGCTTTAAGATCTAAATTTTAAGTTATGAGTATGGGAATACTACCTCGATGATGATATATTATTGTCTTGTATTTCCTTGTTTGTTGGGGTTTCCGACCGATTGTTCCTTGTTCCTACACACACTTTCGACAAAGTATTTACATTATCACTCTGTTCTAACTTCATGCTTTAGGGGGCTCTCTGTACACACTATTTTTTTCATCCTTATATTGGTAGCTAATGTTGTAAGGCTTTGTATGTTGCCCTTGAGGAGATTAGAGTGGTTTGAATTCAGAAAAGAAGGAGAAGAACTTTTCTTGAGAGAAGTTGTATTTTTCCTTTGTAAAAACCATTAAAGAGGATTTATTGAGGCTTCTCTATACACAGTCTTGAAATGCGATTTTTCATGAGGTTATTACTAAAGATATATTATATGAAGTTTTGAGGTTTCAGCATATAGATAGAGTGGAAATTCCTGTATGTGGTAAAAATGAGTGTCTTCTCGATGATTCTAGAAGAAGAATCTTCTATGGTGAGGTAATATAGAATGGTTTTGGATCTTACTCACTTTCATGATTTAGTGGGGATCATCCTAACCTCCCTCACCTTATCCTCTTCATCTTATAAAAGGAGAGGAGCTCTCATGGAGAAAGAAGTTAAGCTTGAGCTTGGCAGGATTAAGCTTAGTTAGATTGGCTTGTTATTGAGTCTTGTAGCTTGGATTTTTTGGAGCTTATATGTTGGCTTTGAGCTTTGCTTTGTCAGAGATAGATTGTGAGTAGCTATCAAATATCTGATCTCATAATCCATGGATTAGAATTGTGTGAAGAAAGGCTGATGGAAGGAACTTGCTTGACATCAGGCATCACGGTTGTATCTTTCTTCATATTCTTTATCTGAGATATTTTTCTTTTCTATATGAATGTTATTCATCCATATTGTATGATTCCTTGATCATATATACTTTTCTTTCCTATATGAATGTTATTCATCCATATTGTATGATTCCTTGATCATGTACATAGTTTCATATCAAATAGACTCTGTTATTCATGTCTTCGTTGGCTTGTGTTTATTTGCATATATTTCTCCACAAGCCTCACGACGGAGCTTGGATTGCATTGGCAAAGTTAGATCTTCAATATTTAAAAAATATGTTCTAGATCCATTTCTCATTTGATAATCGAATCTAAGGAAAGAGTAGTGTACTATCTTGGTTTGTTCTAGTTTCGTAGTGAAGCTAGGGGGATTGATTTGTGTCCGCACTTAACAATTAGCCTGATAACACCGCGACTCTTATAAATTCAAAAAATCTTGCGATAAGTGCCAAAAATTCACGGGAAAGAACGCCTTTCTCCCATGCCTTGATAACATGTCCTCTTGGATTTCCCTTTTTCTAAATGGGCCCTAGACTTTATTGGTCCTATCAATCCTCCGTCATCCACAAGGTATATCTTTATTTTGACAACCACCGATTACTTTACCAAGTGGACTGAGGTTGTCCCTCTTAGACACGCATAAGATGAATAGGTAATTTCTTTCTTAGAATCTAATATCTTTTCCAAATTCGACATTCCATTAGAGATCATTACAGACAACGACCCAACCTTCTTTTCTGCAAAATTGACTAATTTTCTGAGTAAGTTAGGGGTCAAATATTTCACTTCATCTGCTTATTACCCTCAGGGAAATGGGCAAGTAGAATCCACTAACAAGAACTTGGTTAGGATCGTAAATAAGATTATAGAAGACAAACCTCGCCAGTGGCACACACTTCTCACTTATGCTCTCTGGGCAGATCACACAACCTCCAAAGCAAGTACAGGTTGTACTCCCTTTCAGCTTGTATATGGTCAAGAAGATTTTCTATCTACCAAGCTAGAGCTTTCCTCCTTACGACTGATGCTACAGATTGAAGAATTCAATTATTCCAATGTTCCCCAAAGGATAAATGCACTGTTATCCCTGGAAGAACAAAGGAATTTTTCCTTGTAGAACATAAAAAGAAAGCAACAGACTGTGAAAAAGTATTTTAACAGACGAGCAAAAGCTGCTAAATTCAAGATTGATGAGAAGGTCCTACTATGGGACTCAACCCATGCAGGTCCTATTATGGATAGGTCCTTTGAAAATCGCTTTTGTCCTAGGCGCAAACTCATACCTTCTGAAAGATTTGGAAGAGCGATTGTTCTCTTACAATACTAATGGTTCCCACTTGAAACATTATGTGGAATCAAATTGATCCTTAACGCTTATGCAACCATGACTATTGTATATAGTTTTTGCCTTAATGTTTTCTTTTTTACTTTGGTTTGTTAAGTTTTTAATTTCTACTTTTTTGTTTTTCATAATTATCAGAAATAAAGTTTGGATCAGTTTTTCCATAACAATGTCATTCTGTAAGTATTGTAGATCAATAAAAAAATAAGGTATACACATTTGTCATGATGTCCTCCTTTCAGACATCGTTGTGATTGGATTTTGCTTTCAATACTGTTGTAGGATAGTTGATTTTGTCTTCCCCTGTTTCTGCTGTCCCTTTCTTCCCTCCATCCAGAGATTCAAAGAGCATATCATAAGCATTTTCCTTGAAACTTTAGGAAGAACTATCTGTTACGCCTTGTTTGAATGTTATGCATACATGACCAAACCCCGTCATACATATCACTTTCCATAAGTTATTCCCAAAGTCCTATTTCATTATTTCCCTTAAACCATATTTCCCCCCCTGTTGCATAACTATTCTTTTCAGTTGTTTTCCAATCATTTATTTCTCTTGGTCTGTGAAACCAAAACATTCTAAGTTCCCAAATCTATTGAGAACAAATTTGCCTGTGGAGTCGCTAGTTTGTTGACGCCAAAAAAATGCAACATGGATCCCTGCTTGCAAATAGGTTGCAATGCCTTATTATTTATATCTAATTAATAATATACTAGATAGGTGGGATCATGTATGTGAATGATCATGAAGGATGCCTCGTCTTTTTATGCGCTAATGTCTATTTTTCCAGAAATGACTCTACAATTTTAAAAATTTGAAACCGCTTTCCAAGAAAAATGGGCAAATGATAAGTTTATATGCGATCTAATTCAAAGGGAAAATATGTTGTTTTAATGAGCATCTTGGTTTATTTTGCTGCACATATATTTTGATTGGTTGATTTAAACTCCAAGCATGGGCTATATTTGGATATGGAATATTGCACTTATGATTTTTTGTGATTATCATGGACATTGGTTAGTTTTGAAGGGTGGCAATGCTTCCCTAGCAAAAATAGGGGACATACAATATACTTTGTGCTAAGTATCAAGTGCGCGCATTAAACTTGAAAAATTTATGTAAGGTGGAAAACTCGACTTTGAATTGAATTATTGTTTGATAACTATAATGGATTATGTGCTGGAGGTGTTATTGCGCTCGTACTTGGCTATGGTTGATATAGTTAATGTAGGATACAACGGGCAATTACTACACGTCACTCTAACCCTACCTTGGGGTCACCACCCTCGCTTGGTTCACATTTGGTTGATTGCTTTGTTGGTGCTGCATCCATTTTGCTCGACCTTGGAAGAAATAGTTGTGTTTGTGGTTTTCCCTCACATTCTACATATAGGTATGAAAGCTCTTACTGATCCATCCATGAAATATAGCTCTGCTCCGAATTAAATCATAATGTTGGCTCTTGCATTTGCTTATAGACTGTGTTTTGCCGAAGTTTAATGCATGTGGGTATCAACTGTGTAATGGCATTTAAATGGAGTTCCTCTTTGTTTGTATTTAAGTGTTCAAGTTGATTCATAGTCGAAATTTCCTTTCTGTTTGAATGACATTGTGTCAAGAATATGTGGTTTCTCTGTTGCTATGCCTGTTAGCAAATAATTATGGAAAATGTTGTTCGGGTTTCACTCATCTCTTGTCATTAAAATTCGAGGGTTTTCTTCCCTGTGTGATATAAAATAATGGTTGTTTTCTTAATACCATTACCGAGTCTTTGTAGCTCCTTCAAATTGTCTGTCAATTGTTTGTATATATATGGGCATATTTTCTTACATATTCCATGAGGGGCTTGTGGAAAGTATGTTGTGATAGGAGATGGTTAAAGTGTTCTTTTTTGCAAAACCCTTGAAGTATTCACCTTCGTGTTCGCCCAGGCCTCAGTTCTTTTATTGATGAGTCTCAATTTCAAACTCCGAGCTCGATGTTTGTTATTGGTGGTTAATCCAACATTGGAGAGGTTGGCTATTCACATCTTGTTTGTCATGTCTCCATGGGGTTTTGTCAATTTTTTAAATGTATGATGTTAGAATAATAAAACTAGTTGCACATGGGTTTCGAACCCAGTCTGTTACACAACAACCATTGAAAGTTGTGACACTTGCCTCATATGTCGAAGAGTTGTTGACTATGTTGTGTTCCATCGCGCGCTTGATGTGGTCTGGTTTTAATAGTGTTGAATATCTCTATTGACAATCTATTATAAAAAAATAACTCTGCGAATAAAGGAAATAAAAGTCTACAGTGGGAAGATTTGTTATTTGCATTAAATCTTGGTTCGTTGGTTGATTATCCACAGGTTTTTTTTTGTCAATTTTGGAAAACTGTATAATGTTAAAATAAGAAAACACCAGTTGCACATGGGTTTCGAACTCAGTCTGTCTACACAACAACTATTTAAGGTTGGTTGTTGGCTTATGTTGCATTCTCAGCCCCATTGCACGCTGGATGTGGTCTGTTTTTAGCTGTTGGAATGATTATGTTGACAATATATTATTAAAAGAACTCAACAAATTAAATAAATGAAGAGTGTACAATGGACAGTCTTGGATCTTTCCTAGGGTTTTGAAATATGAGTGTGTTGAATTTGACTTACTAAACAAAGAAAAGTTTTGGCAATTATTGATGACAATGGCATTTTTTTGGGTATCATTGCATGCAATAGAACAATAATCATTTTTCCCTCTCATTAATCCATTTTTCTCTCACTATATTCCCCTCATCATCCCAAATATATTAAAACACTCCTTGTCCTGTTACTATGAATTTAAAATTCTTTATGGAAAGAAAAAGGATTAATATAAAAGCTGGTTAATGACTGGTGTTTGGAAGGTTGGAGTTAGATACAGTCTCTATTACTTTTGCATTTGCTTGAACAATATTCATTTATCTTGCTCCATCCATGCTACCATTTTTCGCACATTATAAACCCCTCATATTCCCAATAGCCCTACCACTCCATGTTCAAGTGGCAATTGATGATGATTTTTTAAGGTGTTATTGAATGGATTGCATGTGTTTTGTGGTGAATAATAGAGCCAACCTTTTGATGTTATTTAGGTAGAGTTTCATGCATGGATTGTTAAGAGTTTTTCATGACATGTTGGAATATTTCTTCAGGATGAGCTTCTTTAGGATAGGCAGTAATGGCAGAGGCAATAGATGTAGAGGAAATTGGCAGAGAGGCCATAGAAGGCCTTAGTTTTCAATACATTTTGATGTTGATCCACATGAACTAAATCAACTCTTTCAAGTTGGGTTCTTCAACTTAGTTGGCTAGCGTATCCTCCAACCCTGACCTGAAAGAACTCCCTTCCAAGCACATCAAAACTTTTATGGTATCCGTGTTCCTCCTCATGTATCAATGCAACCAAAACTGCCTGCCAATGATGGTTGGAAAGAGATTGTCCACCAGCCTGTTGTTCATCACCACGGTTGGCCTACTGCTTCTTTTCCATTAACCCCTCCGCCACCACCAAAGGATCTAATTTCCCAAGCTGATCATGTTGTCTCACCCGTGAAATTATCTCATGCTAGTAAGAGGTTAAAAACTGATGTTACCAAGCCCGTGTAAGATAAAGGAAAAGGAATGGTCACTGCCTCCAAATCATCCAAAGAGTCCTCTGAATTTGTGTCTTCACGTCTTCATCTTAAGGATGATGGTTCTCACGTTATTAGTGCAGTCCAGCCTCAAGGTTCCAATCAGCCTAAGGCTACCATAAAAAGATCAAACATAGACAACAATGAGAAGAGGCCATATGCGTCTAACAGTAAATATGGTTTTTAATGATGATTTATGTTATTTTTTATTGGGGACAATATGTTTACTTTGACAATGTTTTGGACAACAAGCATATATTTAGGCAGTTTGTTTTTGGACAACATGGATATAGTGTTATTTTTGGATACGGTCATATTATGTTTTACTAATATTTAAAATGTTTGATCATAATTATGAGAACGAGAGTTGCAAGGAGGATATTTGAATCAAATGATTGAGTTTTATATTTCATGTTCGATGATTATTAAAAGAAATAATTGGGAGTCACAAGGGGTCCCACCTATTTAGTTATTATTTAATTAAGACCCTTATGTATATATATTATTATTATTTGTCTCAACTAATTAGTTAAGATAATAAGGCTTAACTTAAAAAAAAAGGTAGTTGCACTACCATAACTTATTGAGAAGTAATAAAATCTCAATGAAAGGAAGAGACAAGGGAGGAGAAAATAGAAGAAGAACTACAACCATATTAAGGTTTTCTCTATACTAGTGAGATACTTTCCATTTTCATTCATTCTTAGTTTACTAGAAGGCTTAACCCTCTTGATGACAACAGGGTCTTATTGAAGGCAACATGATTAAAAAACCGAGTCACATATTTCAGTGGTTTGTTTTAAAGGTGTATGATTTATCTTTGGCAATTTGTGTATTCTTGTTTGTTTATGAATTGAATTTCATGACTGATAAAGAATATCTTGTAGAGTCAAGTGACAACATTTTGTGGCAAGCTGATCCATATCTTTAGCTTCAATTTTGTTTTTGTTGTTAGAGTCTTTTTGTATGGTGCCCATCGAAGGCTTCTAAATCTAACTTTGGTCCCTACCCTAGCAGGGGTTTGTAAAGAGAACTCAGTTTTGTATCTTAGAATGAAATAAATACAAAAATCAGATTACTGTTTCGGTCTCACATATGTGTTTTAATGATCCGGTTCATTCTTTTTCTTTTTAGCTCCATGTACATACTTATGTAATTTTTGTACACATTCATGTAACTTTTGTTAAGTTTATTTTCTTTGCAAAATTACATACAACATATAAAAACCAGCCTTGATCCCTTGTACTTAATACATGTGGATTAAGTGATTGTTTTAAGGCTATAAACCGGGGTGACATTCCCAACTATCTTTCCTTAGCTTGACAAGATATGAAAGTGCTTGAGTAAGGTTTTCCATACCTTTTCCTCAACACAACTGAAGGTTGGCCTCCAATGTAGGGAGTACTAATCTGTGATGTGTGAGATGGAGGTTGAGTAACTTGTGTAACCGTGGTTGTGTGAATGACTTGACTGCTAGCCATTCGATCGATGGGTCGACCAAGTAAGGCACTTGGTGTGTGCATGTGCGGAAATAGTGAAGCGGGAATATTACCTGACTCATGTGCGAAAGGAGATGAATGTGAAAGTGGTTGAGTGGATCATTAAAAAACAGATTTGCATAAGATGCAAGACTTTCTACGAAAGTTGTGACTGGTTCTTCAACGTGTTTTCCACTTCTAGGAGCGATGCTCTCGGTTTCATAAGTGTGATCTACAATCACTTCTTCATAAGAAATATTGTGTTGAGGTTCTTGAGTGTCAGGTTCCATACCTTGTATACTATGAAATATCTGATCCTAAGGTCGACTATGAAAGTCAAAGAAACACACTCATATGAAAAATAAAAGTAATCAACTAAGAAATAACAAATTTAAGGATCTTCCAAAGACGGGATATCAATCCGCCAACAAAGAAGTGAGAAGCAGTTACCCCGACCTCTACGTAACGACCCTTCTCGGTGGAAGCAATCCTCGCTTTCGCGTGATCACCCTCCAAGGGTACTGAGAGTGTGATACAATGTTTTCCCCAGGTACTGTGGGAATCCCCTCACAATCACTTCTGTAGGTGCCTAAGAAAGGCCACTAAGGTTACCAACTCGCAGTCAGCCTCCGAGCAGGTACAATTGATAGTTAGGACCAAACGTATGGAAAGGATATCAAAGCCTGAAGCTCTTCAAGAGAACTGAAGACAAGTGGATCAGTAGGACTCTAGAGGACCCCGAATGGATTCAGAGTTCACTAAACACTGAGACCAAATGAAACCAATGGTTTCTCAAGAACAACCCCCAACATACAATCTGTCTGCTACGATTGGTTAATATTTGAAGGAGTAATCTCCGCTGCTCTCCCGCACGTGACCTCTTGTTTATCCCCTGTGTGGGAGGGGGTTCTTGGATATGCTTATATGAAATTTGGATTTATATGCTCTTTAGTGCTCTACAGTCTGTTTAGTAGTCCTGGACAATTTATTGACTTCACCTAGTCAAAATACCCTAATCCTATGCTATTGTTGATGTGCTAAAACCAAAAAATGTTCAAGTTGATTTTATTAGCGCGTGGTTGATTTTAAATGGATTTTAACTCAAAGGGTTCACGAAGATGAAAATGATGATGTGTAAGAGACTCAAATCCAATAGAATTCAAAAGAATGATATGCAAATCTTTCTTTCGATGAATTCTATGTATGGGAAGGAGAAGAGTTATATTCTTCTTAACACAAGCAAGCACTCAAAACAATGCAACTTACATTTTTAGGATCAATACAATGCCAAACTACCAAGAAAATGTTTCTAAAAATTGAAATGCACATGCAAAACTAGCTCTTTTTCCAAAGCATGAACCAAAATAAATTTCCTAATGAATGAAAAATTTCTTCGTTTGATTAACTATGCAAGGAGATATGCAAAATTTTTTCTTCTTAACTTTCAGATGAAAGAGATCTATGTTTAATACAAAGAACTATGAGGAAAAAAACAATCAAACAAAGTGCACTCACAGTAATGAGAACTAAAATAAAACAAGTAGGGGATAACCTGTTCAATCAAGAACTCAATGATGCAAAAGAGAAAGAAGACAAACACTCACGAAAATACTCAAACTATGAGTAGCAAGAAACCTAAATCAAGATAGGTTATCATAAGAGTTCTAATCATCCAAAAAAGTGAGATGTTTCAAATGAAGACAAGAAGGCTCAATACCAAGCAACCTTTGTAAACCCTAGTTGATGAATAGTCCTAAACAACCAAGAAATCTGAAATCTTTATGAGACGAAGAACATACAAACTCAAAGGCAGAAAGAACCAAGGGATCCTGTTAATCCAAGGGCACTACAACTAAGAGAGAATTTGCAAACTCAAAGGATAAACATAAACAAGTGATAAATTTTAAACTCTCAACAAAAAAAAGTCAAAGATAATCAAGGGTCTCTGAGCAAAAATCCCCTCAGGATCAGACTGAGAAAAAGCAAGCAGAAAGGGGCAGAAAAATCTAGAAAAGAGTATCAGTGCTCCTGTTTCCAAAGGGACAAAGTACACTAACACTCTAGTATACACTACAGGGGGTGTTGATTAGACACTGACGCCCTGGTATACACAGTAGAGGAGCACTACCCTTCCCAAAAACTAAAAAAGAGAGCTAAAAACTCAGAAAACTTAGCCAATGACTCTGTGATATCTTCAATGAGGAAGAGAGAAAGGGGAGTAGATCAGAAACAAACAACAAACAAGATCTAAATGTGGGAAAAAGATTTAGACGATCCAAGGAAATATTAGTCAAAGTCCTTCCCTAGTGGTGTCACCAATTTCTGTTACGAAAATATTCCCCTGCGGATAGGTGAACTTTCCCTTGGATTACAGACTCCTAATACCAAGAAAGAAAAACATAAGTGGACACTAACATCCCTTTGAACTTAGTTCAACTAATCATAAAGAGAGAGAGGGAGAAAAGGTGTGAGGCACCTTGTTTCGAAGTTTGTCCTCATTGCTTCCAATCCGAAATTGATCTCCAAACTCCTTAGCGCAACTTGATACCTGCAATGCAATAGACAACAAAGAGAAACAAATAAATCCTACTCTACAAGATTAGATCAAACAAATTCATCTACAAAGATTGAAGGTACAATAGAAAAACACATGCACAAATACACAAGCTTGAAGGGAATAGACCAAGTATATTAAAATGAGAACCCAGAGAGAATACTTACAAACATGGATGATGATGCAACACTCCTCCAAGCTCTCCTCGTCCATGCAACACTTCTCCAAGCCTCCTTGTCCAACCCTTGCACGATGCTACCAATATCATAAGTTTGATATCTGAAAGCTTCATTCTCTTCATAATGGAAAGCCCTCATTATAGTATTTGGAGGCTTAATCACCATGAAGAGGATCACTCATAAGATCCACTAAAAATGGATCTCCAAGATTTTTAGGAAAAAAATATCTCTCAAGTATTTTAGGAGAAAATGATCTCTAAGGATTTTAAGGAGGAAATGTCTCTCAAGATCCACTAAATTAGGATTTTGGCTTGAGAAAATCTCTCAACCATCCATGACTCTCACTTCTCCTTGAGATTAGGAAACTAAATGTGAGGTGGATTTCTCACACTAAATTAATTTCTTTTTATGAATAATAATGAATAATTCATGCACATAGTATTTTGACCTTCATATGATATATTTTTCCACCACATTGACTTAGGGATTGTGACAAATATTTTTCATGGTGTCAAGATGTTGTGACACTTAGTAAAGTGCATGCAACTTCTACTTCATACTCTGCAACACTTAGGTGAAATACTGTGACACTTGGCGTGACATTTTGGCATGTAACACCACTAGTGCATTGCGTTGATGCTCACGCCTTTGTCTTGATGACTTTTGTTTCTCAATATAATGGGGATGGCGATATAGAACAACTATGGGAATCGATTATTTTTTCTTCAAATCTACAACACATTGATCCTTTGAGTCAATGACCTTTGTAGCTTCCTGACTGTGTCCTTCATGTGGTGGCTTCTAACTTTCCTTTCTTTGTATAGATCACTTCCCATTCAACTTCAAACTCTAGAGTAACTTGTTTATTTGCCTCTCTGTAGTCCATCTGCCTTTACTAAGAGACACACATCCTACAATGATTTTCTTTCCTCAACACAACCTCTCATCAAAAACTTCTTTTACACATTAATATTAATGGTACCCACTGATTCTATCTAAGGATATCCAAAAACAAAATCCACTTAATCCATATCCATAACATAAAAATATGAATGCAACACATATTTGTCCATGGTAATCTTCAAATATTTAAAGACTTGAACATTTTCACCCACAACTTGTGTGATTTAAATATTCTTTGCCAAAACTTGCAATCTATTAACCAACTGAACATTGATTAAATTTTGTTGGCAACTAGGGTTAATAGAAACAATGACATTTTCTTTATGAATACAACCATGAATATGTAATATAGATTTTCCACATGAAAATAAACCCTTGGTGATGTCTTTATCCTTACACTTCGTATGAGACTGCTTGTCTAAAAGTAATTTTTGAAGTTCTTACTTAGAAAGTGATATCTGCTCCCAAAAGTCAAATTGATTGCCACCAAGTGAAAGCATCGTCTCTTAAACGAAGGGGTAGATCATATTGCCGATTCTCTTTCCATTATGACCTGTGAGACTTTAAGAAATCTTACCGTGCAAATCACATGGATTTTTCCATTTCCTTGTAAAATACATCTTGCTTGGAGAAGTCTTCAACATAAAATAGGGTTTATAAAAAAAACTTACTATGCAAATTGTGTGGCTTTTTCTGGAAAAACACTGAAAAACTATCGAATTTAAAATGCTCATAACTTTACTTCCCGGACTCCGTTTCGAATGATTTTTTCTTTTTTCTTTAAATTGGGTATTTTTTTGAGAGAAACAAATATCCATTTTTTTTATGCAAATTCTGCTCATAAATTTTCAGATCCAAACCTAAAGTGTGCCACCCCCGTTTATCCCTTTAAAAAATCTGTAAAAAGTTTTTTTTTTTTTTTTTCCTTCTGTGGCCAAGGAAAGAGCTCTAATACCAAATGTTATGTACCTCTATAGATTTGCAAATATATTTCAGAAATAACCAAGAATAAACCAAACCATTCATTGAACAAAAGAAATAGAGAAAATCATTAAGGTAGGGTAACACCATATATCAATCCTTACGGAAGGATAAAACTCCTCAAGCAATACTTGCTTGTACATTAACAATATTCTTCACCATTCTCAATACATTCCTTACACTTATTTATATAACATTCTTTATCTTCTAGGAACATTCTAGAGAAGGAATCTTCTAGAAGACCTATTTATTATGTCTAACTATCATAGTGGGACTTATTTAATACTATGGTGGACCTAGTCCACCTTACATTGAATGAACTCCATTAATAATACATAACCCCATTCCCATTGGGTACCTCCCATATTACCTCCCTAGGTATAATACAAAGTCATTGGACTAATTTGAACGTTTCATCTTACTACCTATAGAGTTATTAAGTTGTGAAGTTTCCAATGCATAACCCAATTGTCCTCTAATATTCAATGCATAATATGCTAAAAAGACCATAAACATATGACTAATTGATAGTTGAATAGAATTTAGTAATATTGCATCTATAGGATCCAACCTCATGCATATATTGAACACCCCTTCAATTCACACCACACACATCACCTACACTTTAAACCCAACCTACAAGTGGAGGTAACCCCACGTTTGTATAGAACATTTATGGCAAACACTCCAAAACAAAACAAGTATGCAATCATCAATGAATCACTTTCCAATTTCTGATATTTCATTGTATGCTACAAAAAAGGTTTTAAAACTTATTCTAGTGTAAATTGAATAAATATTATGAAGTAATTATTCATAAAATTTCATTATATCACTTTTCCTCTCAAAGATTGAAATAATTAAGAGAGATATACAAATTAGAAAGAAATCTACTACAAATATGACCAAAATCTTACCATCACGAAGAAGTCCTATGTTAAAGATAAATTTATAAATTTATATTTGGAAGCAGTCTAGCCAAGATCAATTGAGAGTATTTTACAAGTATCATGTCCATTGAATATTATTCCGAAATTCCTACCTTTGTTCTATATTTCACATTTTCATTTTACTTATGACTTCATCAATGGCCCTTCATGTATTTTGCAAATTCAACCTATTGACTCTCAGTTTTCTTAAAATAAAGTAAATAGGTTTTTCTCAAGCTTGATCCATCATAGTTCCACTTCCTTTATAAGATAGTAGTTCATATCCCATGATGGGTTTTCCGGGTTAGGGTTTAAAAAATACTTATTAAAAAGAAAGCTACCTCAAATATCACTAAAACCTTACCATATCTTAAACATAAACTCAAAACTATAAGCCAAGAGCAATGAAAATTATTTTACAAGTAGCATATCCATCAAACCCTACTCCAAAACCCTTACCTTTGTTATATATTCCAATTTTTCTTTCTACATGTGCTTCATTTATGTCCCTTACATCCACTCTGCAAATTACCTCTTGATTTTCTTAATGCAAAATAAATAGATTTTAGTTGATCTGATTATCTTAATGCAAAATAAATAGATTTTAGTCAAGCTTGATCCATCATAGTTTGACTTCTTCTATAAGGTAGTAGTTTAGATCCCATCAATAGTTTTCCAAGTTACCATCTAAGAGAGTAACTTCAAAATAATGAAGTTGTCATGGATCAATGAAGAATAAGGCATGATTTAAATGGAAGTATGTTAATTATTAAAAATGCAATAAATCAATGTTTTGAGAATATTAAAGACTACAAATTTTTATGCAGTAGAAACCTTAAATCCTAAAAACACAAAATTTCCAGTGTTACAAATTGTACTTAAAAGTAAAAGGAAAGGTTGGCAAGCTCCGCTCAGCCACCAAATGTAAGTATTTAGTGAAAGTATGACATAATGTGTTAAATTTAGGAAGAATAATAATTTCCAGCATTGGAGATGTTCTTTGAACAATGAAGACTAAGGTTTGTAAGCGCAGTTGAGCTGCCAAATGTATGGGATTCCTATTGTTGTTAATGCCCCACAATGAAGGTCAAGAAAATCAGTTTATTTGTGTTCTATCAAACATTAAATGCGAAGGAGCAAATAACTTCCTTCTTTAGTTACATAAAAAATAAAAACAATGGTTAAAAACACACCTCACATTGTTATGTGCCAAATGCTTAAGATGTAATAGTAACCCATAGTACGCACAATGTACACCAAATGTGAGGATGGAGTACAACTCCAAAATAGATAGAAGAGATGGCTTGCACAATAACTCCCTAGAGAATAAGAGAACCTCCTAAATACCCTATTACATTCATACATCCAAATCACATGCTCATATTTTCATAATGACTACATGACCTCTATATATACATATTTACTCATTGCGTATGTGGGCCCTTTATTAGTCAAACCCCTATTACATATACAATTAGCCCATCACTTATACATTAAACCCCATATATTCCCACCTTGGGGTCATATCATAGTACCCTCCTTCGAAAACTTTTACCCTCAAAGCTATGCAATTAAGGGATTTACATGTGATGAAACCAAGTAATATAATTTCCTTATATTCTTGCTTTCTTATTGCCAGTGATGATGATCCACCCATCCAAGCTCAATTATTTTCAATCTTGATCCTTGATAGATGGTTGTTGCATAGTTTTGTTTCCTTTGATTCCATGTGTTGTTGTTGTGACTTATCCAATTTGTTGTAATTGTTGGTCTTTGATAATATCCTATCGAATAATGGTTTTGTGATGCCCTTTTCCATGAATATTGTCAATTAATCCATCTTCTTCCTGGGTAATTTTGGCGTTGTTCTCCTTGTATTTCTTTGAAACTTTGTTGGAAACGAGGGTGTCGATATGGTTTCACCTTTGATGGTTTTCCTTCATTATGGTAACCCATTTCATCTGTATTATTTTCAAAGACAATGATATCCTCTATCATTTTGTTTGATCTTTGATTACTCTAGCCGTGAAGATATTACCATCATATTTGCCATGTACATCCTCAAGCTAAAACTCAACTTCTTCAAGTATTTTTTGATGACCTATTTGAATCTTGTCTTCCTTCTCCTTTTGAAGTTGTGATGTGATGCCATATAGCAAATTCTTATGTCCTTCTTCAATTATATATTGCATTTCTAATTTTACCTCATATATATTTAGGGCTTCTCCAACCTTCTTGCAAATTTCCTCTCCAAGCCTTTTGGTAGTATCCTCTTCATTTTTTACAACTATATCTTCATCCTTATTCTTTAATTTAGACTCTTGTAAATGCCTTTACACATTCTTAAAATCATTAAGAATTTATTGATTATTCCTATGCAACCTTTTGATTTCTTCACATTTTTTTTCAATTCTTCCCTTGACTCATCATTTTCCCACTCCGCTTTGCTACTCCTTTTTTTGTTTTAATTTTTGAACCTCGTTCATCAATGCTTGATTAATAGATTACATCTTGGTGAACTCATCATCTTTATTTATAAGACCTTCTTTACCTCTTCATTATCCCTCTGCGATTTGGAATTTTTTTCTTTAGCTTCATTTAATTCATCTTGAATTTTATGCATCTCGTCCATTTGTGTATCCTTGATCCATTTATTTTAGAAGAGTTTTTCAAATTCTTTTAGTGTGGAGTAGAATCTAGTATCTTCATCAAGGCTATTCCACCACTTAGAAGCTTCACAACGAAAAGAAAAAAATGCCCCAAAAGGACTCAAATTAGTTTTATTTACCATCCTCAACCATTCCATGGGATTGATTTTATCTTTTTTTTTCCATCTCCACTAAAATTAGGTATTGCCATTGATTATTAATAAAGATCTAACCAAAATCATCAACTTCCAGTGATAATAGATTAGAAACGGTTATCCCAATTATCTATCATGCCTCTCCTAATATATTTTCACGTGTTTCCTCTTTCCAATGGCTTTTGAAGCACCTCAATCAAACACCCCAATCAAAAGTTATGATAATTTAAAGTTAACATACCTTCTAAGACCTTTATTTGGAGATTTTCCTATTTGCCGACCTTTCTCTTGATGTATTTCTAAACTTTTGACCCTCTAAGTCTGAAATTTTGGCCCATAGTATTTTAATATGTCTTCTTTGAAATTCCATAGGTTTGACCAAATTTTGATGTGTCAGGAGAAAGTTATGGTAATTTTCCCAAACCTTGATGATTTTGGTTCTTTCTAGAGAGCAAAATTGTATTGTATGCCATGTGTCCAATTTTTCAGATCTACTTCTAAAATCTTGACCTAAAATACTATGGTCCATACTGTAGAGAATACAACCAATGGGACTCAATTTAGATCTTTCTAGAATAAGATATGACTATTTTACCCAGAACATTTGCTTGAGACTAGTATTAGGACTAATAAAAAATCCTAACTTCCATAGAATGTAATTTGAAAAGTATACTAAACTAGAATCTAAAGTTTTAACCACAGGTACTTCACAATGTCCTCTTAGAATCTCAAAAAACTTATTGTTTGAAACTTCATTTTATTTTTTTATAGATAAAATGTCAATATGACTCATTTGAAGGAGCCAAACCCAAGGATTGTATGCTTTAATACCAAATGTTATGTACGAGATACTTAAGATATCATAATAACCTAGGGTACGCACAATATAAACCAAATGTGAGCATGGAGAACAACTCCAAAAATAGATATGAGAGATGAGTTATATAACAACTTCTTGAAGAATATGAGAACCTCCTTCAAATACCCCAATACATTCATACATCTAAAGCACATGTTCATATGTTTGTAATGAATACATGACCTCTATATGTAGTATAACTGAATTCTCATTAATAATTAATATATGCAATCATTAATATATGTAATTGACCGTTGTGAAGGGTGCGTCTCTTCACTAAAAGATCCATATAAGGCCGGTCACTCATTGTTGTAACTCAGACTGGAATAATATATAACAAATATATATTATATACATATAGTCCCACCAATTCTCCTCCAATTGGTATCAGAGCCAATATGTCCGTTGCTCTTTTGTTACGTATAAATTATTGTGTGTGTATACCTATGCGTGGAGGCTGCTATGCATTGAGTGTGATATATCTTTTGCATATAGATTGTTGTGCGTGGATACCTCTGCGTGGATTTCAAAACAGACTGTTGTGCGTGGATTTCAAAACAGTCTGTTGTGTGTGGAATGCAATCTCTCTTCTGCGTATAGACTGATGTGCACGATTTTTTATTGGGTGCATTTTGTTGTTAATAACCAAGAAACAAAATAATTTGGTGTAACCCGTGTGGTAAACATAATAAGAGAGAAACAACGTATCCTCAGAATCAAAAATAAAAATATTCGTTGGATTAACAATCACTTGTGGGAAGGCTGCGGGGGTGTGATGCAAATAAATTAAATATGAATAGGAAGAAGGTTAGACATGTGAAAACATGTGAATAAGGAAGACTAAAATACAAGTTAAAAAAAAACATAGACGTGGAATACAAATTTTAGCATTATGAGCCACTAAAGAAACCCAAGCGAGTGAAACCATAGTTAAGAGAGGAAGCCCACTACTCACCTAAACTAATATATTTTAATATATATTCTTTAAAATATTTAAGGACTTTTAACCCTAAAAGTGTAGCATTAAAAAGTTATTATAGGGAACCATGAGAAATACATAAACTTCAAGGAAGGCTTCAGGTGCCATAGGTAACATGTCATCCAACACAAGCAATGCGTCACTCAATAAAGAGTTAAATGAAGTAAAAACCTTAGTGGTAGGGATCTCCAACAAACTCAATGGTATAGATATAAAAGAATTAAAAGCCTAGATGGATGAGATCTCTAACAAACTCAACGGTATAGATAAAATTTACAAAAAAATCAATGAGATGGATGATTTCTCCATAAGACTTGGTGATGTGGAACACGGATTAAAGGTGTGGGGCGAAAACCATGATGAGCTCAAGGCCCATGTTGAATAATTGGAAAATGGGAATAAAAAATTAAATAGCCACAATTTCCACTCTCACCACTCCTTTTTTCCACCCCCCAAACATTCGTCCAATTTTGGATCCTTTAATGGATTTAGACACAAGATGAGATTCAATGTACCGAGATTTGATGGAGAATATGACAGGGAAAACACAAGGTGGATTAATCAACTTGAACACTATTTTGAGTTACACAAGATGTATGACGACGAGGAGAAAATTAACTTTGCATTATTGCACTTAGATAAGGAAGCAAATGACTCGTTCTTATGGTGGCACTCAAAAGCCCAATCAAGGGAATGGGAGACACTTAGGAAGCATTTTTCCAGGATATTTCAGAACATCAAGGAAAAGGAAGTCTTTTCCAAACTCACTCGATTACAACATAAAGGCACGATGGATGAATTCTTTAACGAGTTACATGTGTTAGCTACACATGTGATTGATTTATCAGATGATCACCTCCTACAAATTGCCATATCAGGATTGAAGGAAGRCATAAGAAATGAACTTAAACTAATAGACATCAAGGATGTGGAGCAATTGTGATTAAAATCCAGGGTGGCAGAAGAAGAATTGTTGTTCTTTCAGTGAACTCCTTGGTTTCATTCTGAACAACCAAGCTCAAAGTTTAGTCCTACTTACAAAGGGACTCCACCACCTAAAGTAGAAGATGACAAAAGTCAATGTTTTAGATGTCATGCACCTAACTGGAGACTAGGTAAAAAATGCAAGGGAAAACAATTCTATATGTGTGAAATAAAGAGCGATAGTGACATCGACAAAGATTCATAAGATTCTAATGAAGAAGCTAAAAAATCCAAAAAAATATAGCCATCAAAATAACAATGCTTCGAGGACGAAGCATTTGAAGGAGGGATGGCTTGTAGTATAATTAAATTCTCATTAATAACTAATATATGTAATCATTAATATTTGTAAATGACGGTTGTGAAGGGTGTGTCTCTTCACTAAAAGCTCTATATAAGGCCGGTTGTTCATTGTTGTAACTCATACTAGTATAATATATAATAAATATATCTTTTATATATCTAGTCCCATCGGTTCTCCTCCACTCTATATACATATTCACTCATTGCACATTTGAACCCTTTATTAGGCCAACCCTTATTACATATAGAATTACCCACATCACATATACATTAAACCACATATATCCCCATCTTGGGGTCATATAATGGACCTTCATGATACCAAATCCTAGTATTTCCCCTTTATGAGAGTGTTGAGCGCAATGACTTTAAAGGTTAGTGATTTGAATCTAAAAACACATTAATGTTTGTAAATGCCCAAAACTGCATGGGAAGGTGATGAAGGTATTTACTGACCCATAGTTGATTGGAAAGTGGTTTTATAGTTTATGATAGCACTTGAGAATTTCTAGAACTTTCAACTACACAATTGATGTCTATAAGGATGATTATGGTACTCATACATATAAAAGGAAACTACACACATTCGAAGGTTGAATCATTATTTCTATTTTGGTTTTTCAATGCCTAAAACATGCACATTTGAATTGTCCGAAGCTGGAAAAAAAAAAGAAGGCAAAATTAGTGCAACTAGTAAATTAAAAATATTTTATAAGCTAGTTACCAATTAAGAGTGGTTGTGACTATTCAAATCAGAGAATGCCTTCACAACTTCCATTTTTTATTGTAATTTTCTTAAAAAGGAATAAGAATGATATTTAATATTTAAATGGAAACATATTTTTTATGTCAAACTATAGATGAATGAATTCTTTGTATGCAAAATTAAAATCTAGTTTTAATCTTGCTTTCCCCCTCTCTATTCTCGAAGCAAGAACATAATCCCGTTCCAAATTATCTCCAACCTCCAGCGTGCCTCTCGCCTCTCTAGAAAGGATTTAAGGGACTTGCAAACATCCAATTCATTACAATTTTAATATGGGTAGTACCCACAAGATGGACATAGGACATGTGGAAGAGCTTGGATCCTTGGCAAGGTGTTTCTAAAACAAGTGGTTTTGGACATCTAGGTTGAATGATCGATGATTTCTAGATATGACGTTCTCTTAAACAATACGTTAGGCATAATAAGATTTAGAATGACAATAAAATTATTAACAAAAGAAATTTGAAATATTACAAAAATTTAATAAATCTTAATTTAATTAATTAAAACTATTTTTCAAACATCATGAATCTAAAATACAAAATAAATATTGTCAAAGATAAGACAAATACTCACAACATACATAATGAAGTGTGTTGTTGAACTAATCCAAACACACTTTGTAATAAAAGACTTTATATAATTTGTAATATAAAAAAGATTGATGATGAAAATATATAAGATAAAGTTTTATGAGTTTTCTGGGTAAAATATTTTTAAGTCATTGATACTTTCTTCTACCATGCTTAAGTATTTAATCATAAATTAAATGATATTTAGTTTGTTTTCCCTTTATTTATTTGATAGAGTTTATTAATAAAAAGTAACAATAAACATCTTTATCATAATACTTTAAATAACATTATTTTTTATTATGAATACCATTCTTTCTTATATTATTGAATTTATTTATTAATTATTTTGATATATTAATATGATAGAAAAAAATTATATAATAATTATAATATTTTTTAAGGTTATGGCTAAGCTAGACACCAAATTGGTGTATGAGACCTCCTTTGTCCATCGATTTTACTGGTAAAGTCTACGTAGGTATACGTACCCTACCCCCTCTGGATTTGAACTTGTGACCTCTTACGAGGAAACACATGTTCTTAACCATTAGGCCCACTCAGTCTGTATTATATATATATACTTCATTCAAATTTCGACCTATGATTGAATTTTTTTATCTAGGACAAATATGAGTTCATAAGAACACATTAATACCCATTTCCATCAAACAATAAAAGAATATTGATTTATCATAGTGCACCATCATATCTATGGTGCCTAATTTCATATAACTTAACTATTTGTTTTTTAATGAGTAAATACATAATTTTTCACCATTAATAGCTTGGTGGGTTAGCTTAAGTGGTTGAGTGTTGCGAATTACAAGCAGGAGATCATAGGGTCAAGTCCCTAAGCTGGTTTCCTTTATGAATATTGTGGGCCTCACTCACATCCTCACCAAATTAGGTTGCCAAAATTACAATCGGTCGGTTTACCCTAGGTACTATCCTTGGAATGAGAGGAAGTGCCCAATGGGTCTCCCCGAGATGTGCATTTCATCGAGAATTTTTTTTCCACTAATGATGTCAAATTATTTATTTACTAAGCATGGATGTTGTTCTCTCAATAAACTTACAATGCCCCTTCCTTGTACACAACCTATCAAAAGAAGGTGGCCATGGAAGGCATCGGAAGATTGTACAAAATAATATTGCCTTTCTTAGATTATAATCCTCTAATGTATTCCTTCACCTTTCAAGAATGCTTGTGATCAAACATGTAATAGTCATCTATATTAATCTCTCTTCAAATATACAAATTCTCCACCTGTGACTGCAAGGATGGGGTGATCTTCCCATCTCTTTCCAGGATTTAAGTGTCCCCAAATCTCTTCTGCCATCAAACCACCAGAATGTCAATAACACCTCTAATGGAAATTCGTGCAAGGTATTCAATTTCATCCACAAAGTGGAATGAGCCATTGGATAGTCTCATGGTGGAGCTAACCATTCATAAATACTACCATTATAGGGGGCTTTCGCCTCCATACTCTAAAAGCAAGGACATGGGCGACTATAACTAAAACAATGACCACATATAGAAAATAGAGATTTGGTAAAGAGTGAATAGGAGATGAGGACTGGGGTGATTTACAATAGGCTATTGGCAAATGATGAAAGTTCTGGAGTGGTGCCGCCCCTTGAAATAACTCTAATATGAGAGTAATTAATGTTGTATACGCTGGGATATATACCATCCAATTTGAAGTTATCTCAAATATGATGGGAGATATCCCAACCTATAAAACATTAATTGCTCTGTTGCGAGGTGTATATTGTTTGCCTTGAAAGAATGTGCATTCAATGTAAATACCAATGTCACTTGTTTTCTAGAAATTATTCCCATAAATTGTTGTTCATTGAGAGAAATTGAAACCTTTATTTTGTGGATTAGAACCTTGACAAACTCATCAAATTGAGATGTTTAACAAGAGTGGAAATAACATGTTGGGTTTCAAGTGTTTCCATGGATTTTTTTGAATATTTTATAAAGGACGAGAGAAAAATAAAATAAAAGGAACATATTCTTACAATTATTCAATTTTTTTAGTCCGCAAGGGTGTAGATCGATTGGCAAGTGTCGTGTAAATGGAAGGAAATATGTAAATGAGGTCTCAAGTTTGATTCTCACCCCGATTTACTTGTGCTCCATGCTTGCGGGTTGTGTGGCGCACCTGGGGTTATAGTAATAGCGGACGGGTATCGACCCCGAATCACGTGAGTACGAGAACCGCGAGTTACCGATTCCCCCAGTAAAAAAAAATAAATAAATTAAAATTATTCAATTTTATAAATTAAAATAAAGAAACATCCAAAGTGATGATAAATGAGAACCCATTATGGTTAAAGGTAACTCCACAATTGAGGGATATGATCTCCCCTTGATGATAAACACCCTCCTCCATAGTTGAATTGGTTTCAACAACGTCTCTATATTCTTGTATTTAGTTGGTATCTCTCATGTCAATTGCTTTCTTCCTTCACCTTCACCTCCATGGATGTTTTTTTTAATTATCTTAGGTGGTGGAGGATTTTTTTTTAGTTTTTTTTTTTTTTAATTATAAAATGCATGTACTTTCTATTTGTATATCAATAAGATTTACGATGCATTTTATTAAAAAAAAAGCAATAATAATTATTGCATATGGATTGAAACACGAGGTTTAGCTATGGCATTAGATCACTTTGAAATGGTTAAGTATGGATTTGTTTTGGAGAATGCATCCCATAATTTAGGTCCTTTTGTTGGGTGATATTATTATTTATTTTATAAAATATTGTGATATTATTATTTATTTCATAAAATATTGTGAGGAGTTTGTATAAATATGAATGCACTTCAGAGTAGGGCGAGAATCACAAATACAATATATATTATTTCAACATTTATGTTAACACTTAATGCAAACTATTCTTTAGCACAATTAAGTGTGTTTTTGTGTTTATTGTCATATTAAATTATAAATTTGTGAATGCTTTAGGTTTTTTGGTTTACAAAAATAATTCTCCCCAATTGCATGTTATTGAGCATTTCAAGTGAGGAAGCAAATAAATTTGAATGCACTAAATATAATAAATATAATAGTGATAATAATGAGTTACACATTAACTATAAGATATTAGTTATGTTAAGAGATATAGCTTAGAAATTGTGTTACTCACAAATCATTCTTAATTTCCATGAGTATTAAAGGAATTTAAAATGAACTTTGATAGAGTATTAAGAATAAACTTACAAGAATCTAGAGGTGGTCGAGTATCAAAAATAGGAATGGAATCACAAACAATGTATTCCTAAGATATAGTGGAATCACATTGAGATGACAAGCTTGATGGAAAGCGTTAAAATTTACAAATCACTAAACTTTTGCTCCATTGGAACAAAACGAGACATGGAGATAACTAATAACATAATGAATGAGAGAGTATCAAAGAACAATTGAACATAGAGAAATGTCTAAAGCATATTACCAAAGAAATATATGTTGCTTTTACGCACACCAAGAGGTTAGGAAATAAGATTGTAGATTGGATTGGAAACCATGCAATATCTTGTAGGAAATATCTAGTCATTGGACCCTTGATGTGACAAGGTCCTTAGAGGACTTCCTTCATAACCTCCATTAATATGAAGGGTAGTTAGTGTGATTTGTGGTAGACTAGAATATCAACTAAATGAAAGATGAATAAAAAAGATGCATGCCCCAATAGAATGTCTATAACATTTGATATAAATCTCCAATCTTATTGTGTTTGGCCTCATATTGTAAAGAGTATGAAATTTCAAAGCAAAACAAAGACCCCAATCTTGTTGAGACAAGATGATGAAGGCACTCTCGAGTCTCTTCCCCTATGTTTGATATACAGTAGGACTTAGGTTCATTGAATGAGTATGAAAAATCTTGTGTTAGGGTCCTACCCTAACCTCCCTAGTTAAGGGTAGTTATGAATTAATTAATTAATGTATGATGGTCGTCCTCTTTGAATGTCATGTCCGCATTTTTTAGTTTCCTGGTTTTGTAGTAGAGGGGACTCCCGTGGCTTGTCAGTAGAGAAATAGGAGTGAAAAGGGGGTCATTTAATGTCACGTAGTTAGGATATATTATATTACTAAAGTGACAATACACAAAGTAAAGTAACTCTAGATTAATAAGTTACTTAATTATTATTAAAGTGACTTTTAATCCTAAAGTGAGAATTGGAGAGAAAATAAGGGCTATATTCGATTTAGTCAAAAAGGGAAAAATTCTAGAAGATTGATTTAGTTAAAAAAGGGGAAAATTCTAGAAGGTGTGGAGGAGGGATCTAGAAGGGGTTGGAAAAGTATTAAGAAGGGTAATCCCTCACTTCTCATTATTATGATTTGATATCTTATTGAGTTTTCTTGTATCCAAGGTTTTCGTTGGGGTTTTGGGAAAAACCCTTCCATTATTGGTTTGGTTTCGGTGGTGCAATATCCACCCTAGCTAGACAAGCGGGGAATCCATCCAGGATTTCCATTCCAGCTAGACACGAAGGAAGAGGATCCATACATGATCTTCATTGGAGCTTCACTTAGGAGTTTGCTTACTGTTGAATGGATATTGTGGTACGTAGGAGGATTACAATACTTTCTGGACAAGGCCAAGCTCAAATAGTTGCAGGTTTCCGGAGGGTTTGGAGAGCTCGAGTTTAGGGCATCCCCACGGGTTAAGCCAGGGTTGTTCCACGAGGCCCTACTAGATTCCTCATAGTTGTCCCGTGAGGACCTCTATAGTTTGGAGTTACAACAATTTTCCAGATCGAGCTTACGAGGGGCCGAGGAGAGGATTCGAAGGCCACTTGCAGAGGGGTACTACCGGAATAGAGCAGTGTCAGGAACAATGGAGTGGCATCATCCCAGGTTACTTATTTTGTTCTGTAGTGGTTTGTGTATCTCCCTGACAACCGTTAGATTTGTGTTCTTCAAATTTTATTACAACCATTAGAAGTCATTGTACTGGTTTGTGAGTTTTCCATCCATAATAAAGATGCCATGTTATCTACTCTATTTCTTGTGTAATGGATCTATGCTATATGTTTGAAAATATTCCTCATTGAACAAGTTGTTTATAAGAAGTTAACAACACATTCACAAAATAAGAAATAACAAATTTGGGACATAAAATATAATTCCCCCTCCTCGCCTGGTTGGGGACATTACAATGGTATCAAAGATGACGATCTTGCCAGCATGTGAGCATATACAAAGATGGAGACAATTCAAGAATCCATAGTAGAATATAAGAAGGGACAAGCACTATTGTTGAGGCATCCTATGTTCTGGGAGTTATATAACATAGCACATGGATTAATGCAACATGTACGATAAGATCGATAAGGAGACCCAAAAGGTTATGTAATTAGAGGATTACATCGCCATCAAGAAAGGGGACTGGCCTAAAATTCAGACCAAGGCTTCATTGAAAAGAACATGGCAGAAAATGAAGGATGAGTGCGAATGACAGGTGGAACAACGTGTATGTAGCCATTAGAAGTATGTGTGCATAAAGGAAGAACAAACAACAACCTATGAGACATCACCAGAACTAACCGATGAGGTTGATGAGACTACTGTGTTAGATGGATATAACTATGATGAATCAACACAAGAAGAGGATGCACCATCTTATGATGACATGTTCCAATCAACCAATGTAGAGGATCCCACAACTTTCACCATGTATGATGCTTATGATGTGGGTAGTCTAAGTGTGATAACACCTATGCTTGATGAAGAGTCAATACCATATAATGTCAATGATGATGAGGATGTGATTGTGCCTTGACAGAGTTTGGAGGACCAATTGTTGGTCAAGGAGGAGAAGATTGTGCAGGTGTTGACAAGGGCAGATGGTACTCATAAATTTATTGAAGATATTATGTGGAAATATCAGACGGAGGAGAGACAAAAATGAGTCACAGACATGATCACTAGTGCCCAATTATGCATCATCAAAGAATCACTAGAGAAGATGAAATCTGATTACTTGCAATTGTTCATGGATAGGGACCTTGCTCTTAAGTTTGCTGAAGACAAGGAGAGGGAGATTGAGGAGCTTTGTTACTAACTTAGTTTGGCACGCTCCTTATCATTGAAAGCAACATAAACTTCATCATCTTTAGTGGCAATGAAACATGAGAGCATGAGTGGCACTCATGATCTAAGGGAGGAGCCTCTTGTGATGAGTCCACAGGAGGAGTATTTAGGGTTGTAAGAGAGTTTAAACACAAAGGGTTTTGATCATATGCATTGTAGGGATCATGAGCCATTTATTTTGGGTCAAGGCTTAGATACATAGATGGTAGTTGAGGAAATTCCTTCTGGACCAACCAACAAGGAAGTATATGCACTAGATGATTGGGGAACTGAGTATAGGACAAATGGATATATCACTCTGGGATCTAGGTTCAATTGATGTTAGTAGAGTGATTGATACAGTGGCACATATAGGATACATGATGGCACATGATGATAAAGTGGTGTGCAGTGGGATACAACAACATACGGTGGTGTATGATGGTATGTAGTGGGTTTTTGGGATGTTTTCCCCAGGGCGATCTCCAGACAAAGAATTCAGGCATATCATTGATTTTGGTTCACCTATGATCGATGAGTGGATGGATGAGCCTCATGGAGAGGTATATCCCTCAGAGATTGATCTTTGAGTGGGATATCACCAGAGCAGGATATTCGCATGATCACTCCCATATGTTACCTTGAGTCCTTGGTCATACCATTAGGGTTAATCAACACACCTGCACTTTCTAGTCTTACAACAAATATGAGTGGCATCTAACACCATTTTATGATGTCATCAATATATTCGGTAGGACGTGGAGGACTCACCTGAGTTAGACATGCATGATTATAACCATGCCAAAGTTCTTTTGTTTGGACTAAGTGGTAGGAGCACATGAGGTGATCCAAACTGTGTCAGGTTAGTTCACATAGATTCTCGTTGATAGAGTCGTGAATGGAATTATCCACTACAGAGGTTGCAAACTTGTAGCCCCTGAGCCCCTACTTAGAGAGATGATGTGTGATCCACCTTCGACAGGGAATTTTGGGTACTCATATGAGTATGAGGCACCACAGGTGACATGGCTACTTTCCAGGGAGGTATTTAGATTCCACAGATTACTCAGGTACATTGATGATGATCGAGACATCAGATTTCATGGTACAGTTTGGCATGAGCCAAACAGATCAGTAGGAACAAAGTTGATTCCTAGTACTAGGATTCCACCAGATGATGGCATACCAAGGATTTGGCTCATTTTGACTCCGATGGTTACCAATATGGTGCAACAACAATTAAAATATATTAGGAGTGATGGACTTTCTATTTGGTGGTGGGATACGATAATTCATCTGAGTGATGGATTGATTCAGATGATGGTCAATATAGCTATGAGAATGATTGGTCCACTTTATTTTTGGGATGTCAACATAGGGGCATTCGAGACTTACTCTATAGAGCAGTACAAACTTGAGTCCAACCATGGACTTGCAGGCTTAGACTTGAGTGAGATACTTTCACATGAGAGGATTCAAGATGGTGGCTTTAGTCCCTTAAAGGAGATTAGCTTGGGGTTTCAGGAGAGGAGGACACAAACTAGACACGTTGGTTCGATGGTGATGATATGAGTGGTGCAACGTCAACATGGTGGTATCTTTCCAGGATTAGTTTGGGACCCTGAGATCACATTGTTTGATAATTCAACCACTATTAGAGAGGAGAGCATAAACTTTGACTTGCCAGAGTTTACTTTGGGAGGCTTAGGAGTGGTTTCTTGGAGGAGTGGTCTTCTGAGAAGTTGACTGAGTTTATGCAACTTATGATTTCTTGATTTATTAGTAACAATCATGTGGATTATTGTATTATCACCTTACAGATCAATGCTATGTAATTTACCTCATACATTCTAGTTTGGGATCCTGACGACTTTACCATCTACAGGGTTCTTGTGTTCAAACGGAGGGAATTTGCGGATGATATGTTGGGATATTGTCCAGATGATACTTGGATGATTGCATTATACATGAGGTATTGGAGTATTGGTGCCATTCCATTTGATACTTGGGGACTAAGTGTAATGGATGCCCTATCAGTTGGTGACCACATAGACGTCTCTATGATGTTGTTGACGGGTCTAAATTCGCCTGACAATAGTAAGGGGTTATCCTCGGTATGAAGTCCCAATTATACCTCTCACCATTTAGAATAGGGAACCCATCCAGATTCTGGCATGACAACCATTGCTGGTGTGGTTCTACCGGTTACGACCCGATCCACCGATGAAGGTGAGTGATGGATGGTTATGCAAACGAAAGATGTAAATGAAGACGATGTAAATGCATGATCTAAAAATGAAGAAGACTTGTATTCTTGAAAATATTTGCAAGTTTTCTTTTATGTGTTAAAATGCAAATGGATCAATTTGCAACACAAATTTTATGGAAATTACTCATTCAAGATGCATATAAACAACAACAATAAACAATGAACAGAAAACACATAACACAACAAATGATAAAGAAGTTCACCCCTCTCTTGGGCTACATCTCCTGGTCCATCTTTCAATGGATCTTTTGTATTATTTTCTAAAAGTGCTCAAATATGTGCTTTACAATGCTCAAAATTCCAAATAGATGGCTCCAATGGCTCCAGAACATCCAAAAACCCCTAGCTGGGCTTTTTCGGCACCTCGTTTGGCTAAAAATTGAAGAAGATAGGCTTCCTGGAAGTTCCCCTTCAAATTTGATGTCTCTGGATCGCCAAAATGCACCCTTGTTGCCTCAACCTAGCCCCCACGTGCATTTGTGTGGAAAAACCTAGCACCAGACGCAATTGCACAACCGGTGTGAACTGTAGGATGGTTATGGGCGCGCCTAGCCCCTAACCGCCAAGGCTGTGGTCGTGTGACCCATGTGACCACGCGCAAGTGCAAAAATGGGCTCCGTTTCCAAAAGCAAATAGAGAATGGACAAGTGGCAGTCGTTTAAACCAAAATCCAAATGCAAATCCCTGCGCGCGCACCAACGGTATAACAATGGGTCATATGTTATTGTATATACGACTGGGGGCTGGGGCTAAGCCCCAGCCCGGACCCCCGCGCCAACCACACATCAACTCAAACTTAAATAATTGCAAACCCATTACATAGTAAGAACTACTATGGTGGCGCATTGGCAGCGCGGACTTTGCAAAGGCTTTGCATGTGGGTGGAGGTCATGGGGTCGAATCCGGTGGACTCCAAATAAATTTTATACAACCAACCAATAACAGGGTGCCACGTGTCGCAATATCATTCATCCACATATGCCAGCCAATGAATTCCACGCGTCGTATGGTCCTGCCAATCCAGCTCTTCCACGTGTCATACAAACATGCCACGTCAGCATCCGTACGGACTGTACAGTCAACATCCCTTTTTTTTGCCTGTTTGTCATTTTGAATAGAACGTGATATCTCTCTCTCTCCCATTGTTCGTTTGAACCCAAACGAGTTGCATTGGGTTCGTGACGACGAGGCCTTCGCTCCCATTCGATTTGAAGCAATTCCTAGCACTTTGAATTTTGAACAAAATTTGATCCCCTGGATCACACCTCCCCATTGGAAAGCTTTTGGACCTCCAAAAGACTATTTTCAGTCTATTTGAAGATGAGGGTA
>SNQJ01S0058824.1:36244-51223 GCA_010110895.2 Picea sitchensis | reverse complement strand
ACCCCGGGAAGTTGAGGTACCAACTTATCCATCGGGGCCCACAGAACTATAAGTGTTTCATCTCCTAGGGTTAGGTTTTTGGATGTCTAGGGTTTTGGAATTCATGAGTAATGTTAAAAAGGCCTCTGAAGCCTCATTGTAATCATTCTGCGCATACCATCATCTCCGACCGGGACATCATGTTCCTCAGCACATTTTGATTGAGTCTCTGGTCATTGTTGGACACCAAGCTCACTAAATCCACTGCTTTCCACCCCCAAACCAATGACCAAACAAAGGTCGTCAATCGGATGATTGTGCACATCCTACACATGTACAACTCTAAGCATCCACGTACATGGGATGAGATTCTTCCCTATGTTCATCACAGTTACAACAAGGCTCTCCATAGCTCCATTGACCATAGCCCATTTTAGGTGGGGCTAGGATTCCAACCCTTGGGTCCCATTGATGTTGCACTACCTCTTGCAACCACACAAACATAATCTTCCCATGTTCAATGTGAGATCAACAAAGCCACCAAATCCATTGAGTGGATTCATCACATCCACCAACAGGTCCATGAGATTTTGCAGAAATTCAATACTAAGTACAAATAGCACCATGATCAACATAGGGTACCACACCAATTTCAGGTGGGAGACAAGGTCTGGTTACATTTGCAGAAAGGGCACCTTACACGGCCTCATTGGAATCTCTTCCCACTTCTCTATGGGCCTTACACTATCACCAAGGTTGTGGGTAGCAATGCTTTTGAGCTCAACACTCCACCCTTCCTTGGCTTGTGCCCAGTGTTCAATGTGGACCTCCTTCGGCCATATTTTCCACCATTATTGGACACCTCAAATATCACAGAACAATTGACACCAACATAGCTCAACCCTGACTGCATGGAACAGGCATCCACTGATCAAATAGTGGACACACAGGTCAAGGGCACTCACTAGCAAAGGATCCAGCTTTATCGGGTTGTCAAGGCAGGGCAGCTCCTACACCAAGGCAAGTGACTCACCCGAGGCCAAATTCAACAGAAGTTTCCTCAACTGATGGGGGAACTCAACGCAATGGATATCATTGCTTTCTAAGGGGGGAGGACTGATCCAGGTGGATATTGGTGGCCACCCACCTATTCCAACTGGCTCCTCTTGACATTTTTTAGTTCAACACGTTCTTTTGTACTTCTTTGTAATTGTGGGTTCTACACTTCTGGGGCTATCTGAAGCACTACACATCTTCTAGGTGAATATTGGTGGCCGCCCACCTAATCCAACTGGCTTATTTTTTATGTTTTCATGTCAGCGCATCTTTTTGTACTTCCAGGGCCATTTTGGGGCCCTAAACAATGTTTTTTTTAGATTTCCACATTTAATCTACAGATGAAGTCAGAATTTGATGGCGTAATGTGTAGTTCTCGAAAAGACCTTTCCAACGGGCATTCATGTGCCTAAAACAGAGGTCTTATGAAAAATTTACGACCCCGAGAAGTTGAGGTACCAACTTACCCATTGGGGCCCACATAACTTTTGGTGTTTCATCTCCTAGGGTTAGGTTTTTGGATGTCTAGGGTTTTGGAATTGATGAGTAATGTTAAAAAGGCCTTTGGAGCCTCATTGTAATCATTTTCTCAGACGGATGTGTGTAGCAGCCACATCTCTTCTCAGAGATAGCTACCACCATTCGAACAAGTTGTTTCAGTTCTGCATTTTTACAGTTTCAGCCTATTTCATTTATTCAATAGAAGATATTGTTCACTGGATATCTATGTGGTTCTCTGTATATTTGTGTTTATTGTATTAAGTATGTTAATCAGTTCGTTCCGCTCCTAAATCTGGATCAACCAGCAAGTCATTTTTGGTGACATAGTTATCTTTGAAAAACAAGAATAAGTTAGCATCCATTCATGGATAGCAACCAATAGTAATTATATGCATTGTTAGTTGACAACTAAATTATGATAGATTTTACCACCTTCTAAAACAAAAGAAGAGACACAAGAAAAAAATGCATTTATCTGTGGGAAAAAAAGTCCAAATAATTAAACAACACGATATCATAGAAAATTATTATACACTAAATGTGTATTGATATCATAGGGTTATCAATACATGAAGTGTACATTTCTAGCCTTTATATTATTTGTGTTTTATATAAGTAAGTGTAGGTTCCCAAAAAAAAAATCATGCACAAGTAATATGGAAATAAATATAAAATATAAATATTAAGTTATTTCATTGATATTAAAAAAGAAGAAGTCATTTTGCTAATGGATAGTTGAAAATTTTGATCATATTTAAAACCAAAGTGCACAACACCCATGGTCATGGATAATGCAATTGTAATGCTAAGGTTTTTCTAGAGCAGATTGATAGTAGGAACGCGTTTCTCTACTTCATAATGTTAGAGATAATGCCTCATTATGATGCATCCTAGAGTTTAGGGATTGGGTTGGGTTAGCTGGAGGAAGTTGAGATATTCTCTCAACCTCTCCCTCCAAGAGTGGAATAAGTTGGATCTCACTCCAACTATATATACCTAATGTATCTCTGTTTATTGGGAGTAATACAAACTATTATTGTATGTGAGTTATTTGTGCAATGGTTGCTCTCTCAATTTCCAAGTCATAACATATCCTTCCGCTTGGTCACCTATATCGCTATCTTCAAAGTCATCTACAATTATGATAAATCTAACGACTTTGATTTTCTTAGCCACATCTCTATGATGTCAAAGTCTCTGGAAGCTTTCAAGGTGGCACCAAAACCCCTTTTCCATCCACCATGATCAAAACAATTCTTGTGTTGTGTTATTTATCATTGGTTGTGGGCATCATCTTCCCTTCGTCTACTTTGCGATGGATTTAAAACTTCAATTTTTTAGTGTTTTTACCTCTTCTTTATACAATTCCATTGTTATTGTTGCTTGACAATGCAATAATAGATTGAGTAGCTTCGCTAATATATTTTCCCTAATCAATACTCACTCCTCGTCTCATTAATTTATGCTATGAAAAATGTTACAATATGACACTTGTGGAAAATGTTTTTCAATGCATTTCAGTTGTTCATACATAGGTTCCATACTCTTGCATCCCTCGGCCAATAGACATATCACATAAAATCACAATTTCATAAGTTGATTCACCTTGGGGACTCTTTGTTGTTGCATTCTCGATGCTACAAAATGTTAGTTTGGTGTCTCCTTTCAATAAAAGCTACACGTTTACATTAATCCAATCCATCGTCGCAATTATAAAACAAACATATTCAACAAGTACACAATTTAACATTGTACTTTTTTAACCTTCGGGTTATTGTTATATTATACCATTTCGTATCAATTATTTTAACATTTAGATAATAAACATTGAAGAGACATTAATTGAGTTGCCTAATACGTAATGATAACGATCACACAGATTTTGACAATACAGCGAATATGGTTACATATCTTTGAGTTTGAATTTTTATTTAGACGAAAAATTCAATCAAGTTTACACATGGCAATTATTTTTTCAAATAAGTTATGATGGAAGATAAAAGTTAAGTTACATATTTACTCAAATTAATTTTTCATATCAGTCATGATGGAAAATAAAAGTTAAGTTACATATTTACTCAAATTTTAGTTAAAGTGTTCCTCCATTCCTAAAAAAAAAAAAAAAAAAATTTAAGAATAACACGACTATGATAAAATTGGAAAGTATAACAAAATCAAATTTTAGTTAAAGTGTTCCTCCATTCCTAAAAAAAAAAAGTTAAGAATAACACGACTATGATAAAATTGGAAAGTATAACAAAATGAAAATGACACAAAACTATGATACAAGTGGGAAGGATAATAAAAATTAAATAGCATCAATTAAAATTCTGTTCATATCTAATAATTCTTTTTCTTTTAAATTTTTTAATTTAGAATTAGTTTTTTTTTTTTAATTAATTTTTTTTTTAATTATAGTTAATTATTTTTAAAATTTTCAATATATATATTTCTCAGTGGGAAGACAAGTAAATCAAAAAGCAAGCACCAGTCAGTTGGAGTTGTTTGGTCATAAGGCAAGTAAGAAAAACACTAGCAAGTTGGACTTAGTTAGTCAAAGGTAGAGCCAGCCATTAGTGGAGTAGTTCTTGTAGTACTCTAGCACATTGAACATCACTAGATAACTATGGCCCTTTCGACCTCCACGAGCCCAAAGAGGTGAATGGGAAGGCACTCCTTCATCCATCAGGGTTGACGAATTCCCAATTCCCAATTACGAATTACGAATCGACCAATCTCGATAATCCTTCTCATACTTCAAGGGAGGTCCCACCTCCATCAGGTTCTGAATTCGATACCTAGGGTCAAAGTGATTCGGGAAGGACCTTTGCCTTATTTTCATCCACCTTTGACTTACCCTTTTTCAATTGGTTCTTTTTTTGCATAAAATTCTCTTTTAAACATGTTATTTGGATTTTAGTTTTAATAATTTGGAATTGATGACTTTGCACTTTTTACATCTTCTCTAGACTTGGAATTTTTAACCAAAACTAACTATCTCCCGCAGGGAGAAAAATTGGGAAAAACTTCTTGAAGACAAAGCTATTCAGATTGTTGAGGTAATATGTCGAGTAAATATTTTTTTCCAGATCTGTAATATAGGGTCCCTTTTCCTCCAAAGATTTCAAAAATCCCCAAAAAGTGTCTCGGAATTGTGGATTTTGCCCTGTTTTGGCATCCTCACTCAAAACCCTTTTGAATTTTTCCAAAATCCCAACTGGGTATCTTCATGCATGTTATTTGGACTCTTAATAAAAATTTCATATTTGTCTAGGTCTCAGTCATTGAACACCACCCAAATCTTTAAAAACCACTAATTTGTGTTTTCCATAAAATTGAAGCAAAATTGGCCCCTGACACTTACTAACACTTTTGTATCCTTCATCACTGCGAACATACTCTTTAAATTTCATCTGATTCTAATTTTTTCTACTCTTATTATGGCTAAAACAATTTTTTTGCTCTGGACTTTATAAAACTATCATCTTGTTGATGTAGCAATCTGGTTGACATGGCATGGCACATGGTTGTCGATGTCCACCTTTCATCGTCCTCCTTCCCCTTCGTTGGAAATCCACTTATTTCTTCCATTGGCCACCCAAAGATTTCTCCTATCGGAGGTCGGTGAAATCCTTGTATCTGCAATCGACGAAATCCTTCTATCAATGATCAACGAAATTCCTTCTATCAATGATCAGCGAAATTCCTTCTATCGACAATCAATTAAATCCTGGTATCAACAATCAGTGAAATCCTTTGTATCGATGATCATTGAAAAAAATTAATTTCTTTTACCAATCCACAATGGTTCTGGACCATTGATTTCAAGGCCAAATGTGATCTCTTTCGTTGATTCACCAAACTTCATCGAACTACTCCCAACCTGTAGATGAATCTCGGTCGTTGATTGCAAAGTTGAATGTGATATGGGTCGTTGATTGACCAAACTTCGTTGAACTCCAAAAAAAATTAGCGACTTTAATTTTCTCCATCGACAATCTAGGATTTTCTTCTTCAGTGAGATTGAAATTTTAACCATACCAAAATGAATCTCAATCATTGATGGCCAAGTCAAATGTGATCTGGGTCATTGATTCACTAAACTCCTCAATAGCCATGAAAACACAAAATTTGACCTCCGAAGCCAAATTTAACTCAACAAACCTACAGATCGACGCAAGTAATCACCCCCTCAACGATTCTAGGCACAAATTCGACCCAGATTTGCTCAAAATTTTGGGGATTTCACTCTAGTTTTACAAATTTCCCCAAATTCATCATAAATCAAAACTCTGCAACAACGAATTTATGCAATTCATTTCATTCTCTAGCCTATACAAGTCTGGTGTTGAACCAAAATCTCTGATACCAACCTGTAACATACTCAGCTCCCACACCAAGTTTTGTTACCGATACATCAACTAACATATCAATTTAAATGCAGAAAATACATGCAACATGACATACAAGCATGCCATTATCATTAATTCATAAAAATGTGAATGCAAATGGTTTAAACATGCACAACAACAATTAAACACACACATCACAACATTTATACATACAAAATATAGAGTAAATGTAGCATTAAATTGTAGCATTAAAGCTATAAATGACACAGTGATCAAAGAACTTATATTTCAAAACGTTTTACACAACCAACTGCAAACGATGGATGTTTTACCTAAAAGTAGGTTATGTTGCACCAACTCTCTCTGCAAAAATCCACCCCCACACTAGGGCTATGAGTCCACAAGGATAGACAAACTCCTATGGGTGTCTAAAGTCCATTGTAACAACTCAAAACTCACTAAAAACATAGTAACATAACTTGTGCAGCAATTCTAGCCACCCAACTCTCTTCCCCATCAATCTACACAACCCAAAGGGACAAGATTTCCTTCTTTGCACCACACTCCCTCAGACAATATCCATCCCCTATAGGGATCCATCACAGACCATCTAGGAATATCTCTAGTGGGGGCTCCAGAAAATCCAGTTGCAACATGAGTGCTCACTCAACATTTATTAATTCTCTTTGAGTAATTTCTCACTAGATATCACTCATAGACATAACAACCTCATCCTAGCATAATTACCAACTTCAGCAAGTTGTCTTCCATACACGATATGGTTAGCCACTCTTTTACAACACTCATTTTTTTTTCCTCCACTTGTTGCTAACTATAAAAAATTGCTCTCCTTCCTACTCAAATTTCCTCTTCTCCCATGCTTACTTGACATTTACTCTTCCCCCAAATATGCTTACACTCAACCCATGTTGTCATTACTGAGTGGGTTGACTTCCTCACCCAACCTCTTACATGAATTCAGTGATTGAGTGCTTAATAAGTCAAAGGGATAAATAGCTAAATGAAAAATTGTTTTATGAAGGTGGCTTAAGACACAAGGCATATGAAAACCCCTCAAATCCTCCAATAATCCCCCTCTCTTGTGGAATCACATCCCCCCATTACTCTAGTCCTTACATATCTACGACTGACAGTGTATTTCATTTTATTATTTTAAATGTATAATGTTTACATATTACATCGCTTGGCCCATGCCCATTCATAATATTTACAAATATACAATGCTACATCGAGGGTCAAAATTGGGGTGCTCCACTTATACAGAAATACATTACTCCAGGTGTTGACACCCAAATTTTTTGATTAATCTCGTGTGCGCGCAAAAGAAGTTGTGCGCACTCATTCCAAATTTTGTGTGCGCTTCTTCCAAGTTGTGTGCGTGACTAGTCCAGTTTTTGTGTGCGCTTAAACTAAATGCGCATAGAAGTGAAAGGAGTGTGTGACGGACCGATTTTTTATATTGTGTGCCAAGTCCAAGATATGAAATATGCGCATCGGTCCGAGTTTTTTCAGTAGCGCCAAAAATCAAGAATCTACATGTAGGAATCAAAAAATGAATCGTTCGAAAATATTCTTGAATGATTATGGCTAGCAACACAAGGGATCATGGAGCTGAGAAAAGATGAGTTGGAAAGGTAGTTAATATTTCCCTAATTCCATAAGGCTATGTGCATTGTAGGTAGGTGTCAGAAGCATGCGAGGAAGCTTGTCAAAAGAACAAGTGGAGCAAAGAAGAAAGAGACAGAGCTCTCGAGCAAAGAAATATATGAAAGGAAGCGGTGACATCAGAACTGGACTTAGATGGTTAGATGAGATCCACTAAGTTGTTTGGTATCGAGCTCACTCTGAGCCTTTTGTAATGATGAAGTGCTTCTGAATATAAATTTCAGTCTATCATAAGTTTGAGGTCTAAAACGGATGTGCATTGTGCAATATGTTTTATTTATGGGGAATTATATCAAAAGGGATGTGTGACTTTGTTGTTGTCGAATATAGTTTGTTTATTGTATGTTAATGTTGAATGGAATGAAAGGAGTAATAAAGTTGTGGCAGTTCTGATCTATTATGTGTCTATCGTGTGTTGTTTGGATATGTGTGTGTATTGTTTTACTTATTAATCACAGTAAGTAGTTGGATATGGAATGTGTGAATGTCATCCTAGATGGATCCTGGTTTGTTTAATCCTTCATCCTTGACACAAGACCTTATGGTATATGTGATCCTCTATGCATCTCAGGTGAGAACTTCTTTAGCCTTGTTTGAGGATTGATATGTCGATTTTCTGCGTTTTTTGTTGGTAAACTATGGATAAACCCTGGGTCTAAACTCCCCAAAGTTAAGGACGCTTGCAAATGTGAAGAAACACCAACAAATGGTTATGTTGTTGGGACCTAAAAGTCTTCTAGGGAATTATGAAGGAAAGAGATGAGGTGGTATCTGTCTTGGGAAGAAATTCAAGACTGGCGAACTGCAAAGGAGTGTGAGTTTTCCTAGAGAAAAACTCAAGGTCTGAGAGTGAGTGTGAAGCAATGGAAATATAAGTATATGTACATTGATATGCATGAGATTTTCTTTGTTGAATTTCCTTTTTTTCTATGTGAATGGTTGAAAAGGTAAATTGCTATCAATTCTATCATATGGCCTTTAGAACCAGTGGTTTGGGATCAAACCACACTTGATAGATTGAAAGTGTTGGATAATAAGTGGACTCGGGCTATTGACTTTTAGTTTTCTTGAGTAAAAGAGGGCTATATTATTGAGTTGTTGTGGAGTACATTGATTCTTTCAACAAGGATGAAAGAAAGTTTGCGGAAGGTTCGAGGAAATGAATATTATAAGAGATTCCACTTTGGATAAAGATGTTGTTCATAGAGAAAGGGTTTATGCACATGGATCCCAATAGAATGGTTGAGTAAAATCCCCTAGCACTAGGGGGGGTTGCAAGGATGGGGGAAAGTGAGACAGAAAATGGATCCATTGAGGAGGATCTAGAAATTATTGAGACGAGGTGAGGAATGGGATGGACCTAGAAGAGTAGAGAAGAGATAAAGAGAGAGTCAAGAGATATGCAAGAAGAGTTGAGATAAGAAGAAAAGTGGAGTAGAGAGGTGAAAAATAGAGAGCAAGGGGCATGCAATGAGGGGTCATTCCTAGGATGAAGAGAAATGAGGTCGCACTAATAGTAAGTGTAGAAGAAGGAATTATGTCAAAGTGGATCGCGGGTGTAGAGAGGCTTGCAAAGACGTGCGATGTTGAAAGTACGGTGTCTAGTGGGGATACCAGTAGTAGTGGTGGTGGTGGTGGTGGGGGTGGTCCCAAGGGCCTAGGTGACAAAGTTCGAACCCTTTGGTTTTTGTGGAGTGTCACAACCTCAGAATATGATGAGGTGTGGGAGAAGAAGAGTAAGACAGAGGATCCCCTAGTGGTGGGGAAGAAGAATTAGCAATTGTAGATGGTCTTGTGCGGCTGCAAGTAGGAAAATCTCAAGGTCCCCTCACAAGAAATGTCAGAAGGAGATGGACTTACCTCCCCTTTGAACCACTCCCCTTACATGTTTTCAATCAAGAAGAAAGAACAACAAATAGTGAAGCAATCGGAGTAGGAGACAAAGTGGAAGAAAATAGAGAAGAAGATATGAGTGAAGAAGAAGGAGAAACCAGTGCCACTTCACCTACAAGAGTATCATTAGCAAGAAGTGTTTCAACCAGAAGTCACATCATAGGAGTTGGTTTGAGAGTGACAATGGAGAATCAAGATAGCACTCGAAGGATACTCATGTTCCACGAAATAGGTAAAGATGACGCGGAACAACATTGGTTCACATGTGAGGCAATATGGTCTATGAAGAGGATCACAGACGAAGCAACAAAAATCGTGCAACTAGAAACCATGTTCAGGGGCAAAGACTTGACATGGTACATGTAGTACAAGGCCACTACACCAGTGGGACAAATGAGGTCCCTCATAGAGATTAAGCAATATTTTCTTAGGGAATTCTAGAAACCTATGTCAGAGTCTCAATGTATCATGGAGATAAAGGAGATCAAATAGAAGGAAGGAGAAATCATGTGGGATTAAGACCAATAGTTTAAGATTTGATTGGATAGGTTGACATCCCAAATCCAGGATGTGCAACACAGAGAATAGTTTATTGTGGGGTTGATTCCCCATATCCAAGTCCTTCTCACCTAGAAAAAGGTGACGACTCAAGCATAGGATGTAGAAATTGCAATGCTCCTAGAAGCTACACCAGGAGAGACAAAGACATTAGCAGGATTGGTGCAGGTGTAGTCACAATTGGCCAACCTGATGATGCAGTTGCAAGATATGGTGAAGATGAAGATCGTTTGCAAGAAATTTTGGCATACCACATGTCGCATTGAGGGGCATCTCAAGGATGAGTGCCTTGTACTTCCAAATTACGTGGCGATGGGCGCATCAAGTCCATTTCCATCTAGACAGACGGAATGATGCGAGATATGTAAATAGTGGGGCCATGTACCACCCCACTACCCAACTTTGTAGAAGTATCAAACAATGAACCATATTCCATTCAGTGAGTTATGTAAATCTGTGGGGTATGAAGTCAATAATTGTCAATCACTCCAACCAATGCAAGAAAATACCCACGATACATTCTAGGTACAGGAAGAGAATAAGAGTGGTGATTTTGGTGGTGTTGAAAGAGGCAGATACCAAGGAGGTCCCAAAGGTGGTTATGGGTGTGGTCGCAGTCAAGGATATGGTGGAGAGGGAGACAGACTCCCCACTTGTTTCAATTATGGAGAAATTGGTCATGTATCGCAGTTTTGTACAAAAATGTGCATAGTATGTGCATATTTCTACAGTCATGAACATGTCACATAGGATTTTCCCAACTTAGTAAATAAGTGGGAAGAAAATAAGATGCATTGCAATATGCTACATGCAAAGTCATGCAAGAATAAGAAGAAAGATGAAGAATTCAATGTCTAGGTAGTAACTCGAGGAGGAGTTAAGATAGGAACATACTTTGAGCATGTTAAGGGCTCAGGTCAAAAGTTGGAGAGGAATTTCATAAAGGGATCACAACCCCCTCCTAATTTCGATGTTTCCCAGCAAAAGCAGTTCATGTGCGATGCACATACGGATATTGAAGAAGAACGAGCACACAACAAAAATATCACTTAGGGAGGCTCGGGCCCATGAAGAAGTGAAATGGGTGACATATAGGTCCCTAGAATAGACTCGTGCCCGGGAAGAGTTGCAACACGTGACACAAAGGTCCTTGGAGGAAGCTCACATATGCAAATAAATACAGCACGCAACGCAATGGTCATTGGCAAGATCTCGTATATAGGACGAGTTGTGACACGCTGAGCAATGAGCACATGAAGAAAAGTGTCTGGAGGAGTTACATCGTGCAGTGGGTGCAGAAGTCTTGCACGACTTTGGTTGCGAAGAAAATACCGACGAACAAGTAAGTACTTTCTTATGGTATTGTTTGCAACTGCTCAATCATCCTAATGTTGTAAATACATTGACACAAATGCTAGTGACTTGCATGAGGGAACAAGGAGTGGAGGAAACCATATCAGCTCCTCTATCGAAAATACATATGTGCCAAGTCAATAATAAAAAGCACACGGGGTGCAAATTCAAGATGACAGTGGAGCTTGGTGGCTATGACATGGATGGATTCATGTTGGATTTGGGTTCTGGCGTGAATAATTTACCCAAGAAGTCCTGGGAGGTGATGGGAAAACCAAAATTGGTCTAGTCTCCCATCCAGCTACGGTTGGCGAATCAATACAAGATCTACCCCATAGGCCAACTAGAGTAGGTGGAAGTAAATATAGAAGAAACGAAAACAAAGGCTAACTTTGAGGTCATCAAGATTATGGATGACTCATATCCATATCCGGCCTTGTTGGGAATTGACTAGGCCTTTGACAATAATGCAGTGTTGAATTTTAAGGAGAGGCAGATGTCATACAAAATAGAAATCATGCGCATGGTCGCACCTCTGGATCCATTTAAAACATCTATAAGATCACAGGGAACATGGAGGATTACATAAACCCCACCATGTATGGACAGTTAAGTCGGAGAAGTGTCAAGTCTTATGACACGGATTCTGAGGATGCCATGGATAGGTGGAAAAACAAGATGTATGAAGTCTCAAAAAGGCGATGCGCACATGTTTCTACAGAGGAGTGTGAGGAATAATTTGGATCCTATCAGTGTGATGGCTCGAAACCAATGGACACATTTATTGCATGGATACAACATGTTCTCAAACATCAAAGGGCTCATTCACTTGACACAGTACTCATAGGAATTCTTGCGCAATGGTGGGTTGCACATCGGGAACCTTATTGTGAATGGGTAGTCATTGAGGCATCCATGCAGGAAAGGTTCATAATTGATATGGATATTTTTTGATACACTTTCCCTTGTGAAAGGCGTTGGATATCTAAACAATGGTGTAGCATGCACAACTGGTATATGAATGCCTGACGCGTGCTTCCAAAGAGACACCCTATATCCCCATTTCCCGAATTTTATAGTGGGAATGTCAAGCAACCCTCCATACCACATGAAGAGAGGTTTCTGAATCAGATGTTCCCCAACCCCATTGAGACAACAGGTGACATGGGAATCACTACAGAAGAACTGGTTAGTCAATGGATCTTACCAAAACCAGTCGAGCCTAGTCCTATTACTTCTTGGCGATAGCTGACTAGTTGCACCCGCATGAGAAAACACTGTGACCCACCAGGAGTCGTTGTGCCTGACTAATCCATCATTGAAATATCATCGGGGTGCACAGAAACATGAGTGTCTCCCCGGAAGATTAAAATTCACGCATGTCATGTTATGATCATGAATTCATGATCATAACGGTCACAGTGATGGGTAGTTCTAACACATCAACTTCATCCAATTTTGGGAATGTAAGCTCATTAACACCGCTGAAATGAGAATGATTTTACCGATTCAGAGTAAATTTGTAGTTAGTTGCAAGAATTGGCGAAAAGCTCAGCATTAATGCGATAATGGTTAATCAAATTCCAACACAACAAATATAACGAGCAGAATGGGACATGGTACTTACCAACTCAACAAAAATTCAATACAATAACTTTGCATGCATAACTAGCGAGGCGTCATTATTATTTCATTTTGTTAAGAAAGAGCACAATATTCCACCTCCTTACCTCTTCTCTACATTATGCATACGCTCCTTCATTTTCCTTGTAGTAAAGCTTTCACATATCCTAGTATCACATTCATATTGTAATATTCCAGCCTCGTTGCCACCATTCCTAATATGGCATCATCAATCAAACCTAAGGAACAACCAAAGTCTAAGGCCATGAAAGAGCAGTTGCTTCTCGATCCAATGCTACCCTGCGGTGTCCCATTCGAAGGCCTTGCATTTGAAAAAGTGTATTTTCTCAAGTGTGTCGATTATAACGTCTGAGCCCCCCATCAATTACCTAAACTTCAGGTCGAAAAATACACATAGTTCATCCAACGCGAAGATGGAACTAGTTGAATGGTGATGCAGGAGAGGGAAAGACCCCTAAATAAATATGGAATTCTCTCCCTCCTTAAATGTCTACATTTTGGTCGGGCCCAAGAAATTCAATCATGTGTTCATTTCCTCCTCACTAGAGTGCATGGGGGATACCTTTGGTTGGACCAATCGTATCTTATCAAACAAGCCATTATACACAAAATCTATGGCCTTCCCACTTCTGTCTCAGATCCATCAACTAGTCTCAAGGAAAAGGATGCAACACATAGGGAACTTTATTCTAAATATGGCACATGAAAGGGAAAGCACAGGGTGGTAATCCCCAAAATTAAAAATACGGTTGTCAGTTTTGCAACCTAGTTACTTGCATGCAAAATTATTCACAAATGTCAAAAGGAAGAAATCATTATCGGGCTCATTCTCATAGCATAGCATTGCATTGATGGGATTCATATGAATTGGGCCCTTTATTTGTTCAAAACATTTGTCAGTAACTGTCTGAACACTCGGGATGAGGGGAAGGAATTTCATTACAGTTGGTTCCTCCTATTACTGGTTATGGTTCTATGGTGGCCAACCCCTGGATTTGAAATCGACATGGACACTTCCCCCTCATTTCTCTCTCCTTGGTTATTACCGCTCCAGAATTCCAAGAATTCACAGGCCCACACTACAATTTCTAAATCCTTTCGTCAATGGTACACCCAATTGATCAATGTTTTTTTCGAGAGGGTCTGCATCCCGACCCACATCTTTGACAAGTATGAGCATCATATTCAATTTAATTGTAATTTCCATAACATGGTAATATTTCCCCACGCAACTACAAGTAATATGAAAGTAGTGCTTCCCTTTTGTATTACTGAGAGGGATATCATAGAGGGAGTTGAAAACTTGTCAGATAAATACCAACCTTCTTTCTCGGAGATGCAATATGAGTTTGAACTAAGGACAAAGAATTTCCATGAACAAAAACAGGTCATGACTATTGTAAATCACCAAGTAAAGGAGCCCAGGGATACCAAGTCTCCCAACTCAGCTTAATGTATTCATATCTCTAGTGGGTTTGACACATATACTGCAATAGCCAAAAAGAGAAAATGGATGTCCAAAACTCAAGCCACACATCATAGAGACATTGACTCTAGTTCTGAAAGAGATAGCTCATCTCCACCATGAACAACCCCTATTGAAGAAGAAGCTACATTTCCCTCGACCCACGTGTTGTTGGGAAATAATAACCTACGGACTAACAAGCTAGGGTTGAACTTGTATGCAGATCATGACCTCAAATAAAATGTTTTTAACCTATCACCCCAATGCTCCAACCCCTTTTTCACACACAAGCATGGAAAAGACCTACTAACCTTATATATCGATGTTTGATGTAGATCCCCCATTGCGTTTTATCTTCTTGCTTTCGCTGCTCCTTCCAAAGACAATCCTGCAATCAAGACAAAACACTACGCATGCATGCTATCTTTCTACCTAAGGGTTAGAGATTAAGCATAAACCAAATGAAATGTATATATCACTCGTGCATTGGGA
>SNQJ01S0058823.1:125864-137266 GCA_010110895.2 Picea sitchensis | reverse complement strand
TATTACCACTATACTCCATTTGTTTAATACTACACTTTTCTTTATATACTTAATACTCTTATCTTAAGATTAAATAGCCACCATTGCTTTATTATATACATTATTATTATAATCACTACTTTAGTCCATGTATCTATTCTATACCTTAACTATGTATATTATACAAAATGAATGAGGACACCTGGCCTGCATGGCACGACTTTTCATGTGGCCCACGCGCCTCTCTCTTGTCTATGCCACGTTCACAATGGTAATCAGGCTTATAATGGTCAAATCACCAACAGTAGTGGGAAAGTGATGGAATGATAATGGGGCTTTGTTGATTATCAGCCTGTGTCTTTATTAATGGGGTAGACATCTTGGGTGGAGGAATATAGAGGACGGTAGATAAATGGATTGGAGGATGGATGAGAACAAAGTTATTACGCTCTGGCCAAGTTTCTTGGCAATGAGCTCATGGGATGCATTTCTCCTCAATGAGAACCACTGGTAAGAAAGGGCGATAGGTGATTGATGGATCTAACGTCTCGCCCTTAATCCCATGTTTAACATTTCCCACTAGACCCACTCATTCATCCAAAAACAAATACACCCTAGCTAATATTTATTTATTTATTTACAAATTCAAAACAGAGATCTTCACAAATTAGATAATTTAATGACTAATTCAATGAAAGCTACATTATATATCATAAATTTCATCATTCATTTATATCATAAATTTGATCATTCATTGAAATTTATTGAGGAAATTCTAAAAAGATCTTCTATAAAGATTTTCCACAAATTAGCAACTACTCTATATATATATAGCCATGACAGTAAGTAAATATAGTTTATTGTAGCATTGGGAAGAACAATCTGTGGCTTAAGGAGGAAACAAATTAATATTAATAGAGATTTAAATATTTGCGTTGAGAGAAGTGTTGATTGTTGCAGGCAAAGGCAAAGGAACAGTATGAAGCAACGTATGAAAACCCATAACGAACTTTTCTCTATTAAGTCTACAGGACTGAAAGAAACACACGTCTACTATTTAAGCGATCGTGGATTCCTGGAATTCGATTAAAGAGAAACTATCGTCCACAAATCGGTGATTTTTCTAGTGCCTGAAAAGTCGTCACGGTTGATGCACAACAGGGCACGCTATTTTTCACAAATAAGACGTGTTGAGGTTTGCATTGAGAGACGTGTTGAGGTTTTCATTGAGAGACGTGTTGAGGTGTGGTCTATGACAGAACTGGGCATATTGTTGGGTAATTAAATGAACATTAAATATGTAGATGAGAGTTATTGTTTCAGGGGGTGAGGTTTCAGATTTCTGGGGGACATAATCAACACCGTCTGACAGCAGTAACGTATGGGAAAATGGTCACTGTCTATTTGTAAAGGAGTTCAGACCAGACACCTAATCATAGGGGAAAGAGAACGATCCACCTTAGCAATCTATATAGTTACTGCAAAAAGTTGCAATAGATACTGGATCATATTTGAAGTGGTCTTTAGATTCATCATGTTGGGTTGCAGGGAACACCCAGGGAAGTGGCAATCCAAGTGGACAGAGAACTGACAATCCAGAAAAGCTATTACTTGGAGGTTTTTCTTGATGGAGATTATGCATCAGAAGTAGTTGTCTCATCAATTCAACACCAATTTAAGCCCCCTCAGCTTCATATACGCAGTCCAGGATTTAAATCGGCGTGGTATTCATCTAACCCGGAAAAAAATTAAAAAATTCTCCCCTCTGCAACCCAAGTCAGTTCACTCATTGAAAACCCAGACGCCTCCAATTTTATTCACGAAATCCATTTTATTTTTTTTTATACCCGCGGAGGGCTTGATCATAGGACCTATGATTTGGGTTTCAAAGTAATCCCTTGAAGCAGCTATCACTAACATCCATTGAGATTGGTTTGATCAGTCTAAAATAAAAAATAAAAAAATCTGGTACACATCGAGCTTTAGAACAATTTATATATCACCTACTAGGCTTCTGGTATCGCTGCTTTGTAGTTGGAATGGACACCACAACAAGCAGTGGAATATGGCAGTCTACACCAATACAATATCATACAGTCAATGAAAATCCTGTTTCAAGTGAACCTCATTTGAGATGGCCGAGTTGGTATAAGGCGCCAGATTTAAGGTTATGATGTTTGTATGAGAGTTTGGCCCTTTCTTTTGTTTTCCTACAACGTATAGGGTTCAAATCCATAGGTTTGATGGACACAATGCTGAGTTTTGCGCGATAAAATGGAATCATGCATCACCAGTTGATTTTCTTAAATCTATCTCATTTGTGAATTATTCACCAGCAACCAATCCCTCCATTGTTCTACATGTGCTTACTGAATGTAATCTGGATCCACAAGACCTTGCCAGGCTAGAGGCTTCATATCGGTTCTTTGCTAGCGGCTTCATATCGGTTCTTTAGACAACCAACTAACTTTTCCCTCGACTTTAATCTATCTATAACTGAACTTGCAGCATTGGACATATGCCAAAGCAGAGCTATATTCAATCCCATGACACAATCAGAGAGAGAAACTCTAAAAGAAAGATGCGGAGGTTATTGGAAGTTGGTATTGTGGTTCTTGATGGCAAGGGAAACATGCTACAGGCGTGAAAAGTGCAAGCCGTAGCTGGACCTGGTCTTAGTGTCGTCGTACCCAAGTCTGGTGCAGTTTATACATTTGGTTCTAACAACTTTGGACAGCATGGCCATGGGACATCAGAAGAAGAATGGCGTCCAAGACTGATCAGATCTCTTCAGGGGATTCATATTATCCAGGCAACTACAAGAGAAGGGCGTACAAGGCTTATTAATGATATAGGACAAGTTTATGCATTTGGGAAAGACTGTTTTGGTGACGCAGAGTATGGGGTTGAAGGCTCTAGGACTGCCACTACTCCACAACTGGTGGAGTATTTGAAGGGAATTTTTTTGCAGTTCAAGCAGTCATTAGTCAGTATATTCAGTTGGTTGTGGCTTAGGAGGCAAGATCGGACATGGTTTTAGAATAGAGGAAAATATTTATGGATGATTGAACAATTTAAACATTTGAAGCTAGAGCTCGTTGTGATAGTGGCCGGTGCATCTGAGGACAAAACGATCCTTTCAAAGGTTTTTTTTTTTTTGGAATTAAAATTTAGCACAGCCATGTAGAAGCATGCATGAGACTTCTTTTGGGCACACAAGGGTAGTTTATGTAAGACATGTCACGCATTAAGCGTTTTACTTAGTAGAGAAAATATGATATTCGATCATTCCTGGTCATTTCATTACTCCCAGGGTTTTAAAAAAAAAATAAAAAAAAAAATAAATGAAAATGACATCTAAAGCCATATTATTTGCTTACTAATTTGATTCAGAAATCGAAGGCTGTATATTATGTACTAGTTCAACATGTATATATATACACACACAAGTTGCAAAGTAGAAAAAGTTTTATTGAAAACTTGTTGATTAACTTCCAAATGTCTAGTTGCCTGTTTAAAAATTTTGAAAAATATCTGGTGGTCCAAACTTTGTAGAAACCTTCTTAAATGTCATTTTGAACATCAATTTGTTAATTTCCATCTGATTAAGGAAACTTATTGTATATATGATTTTAATGTCATTTTGAACATCAATTTGTTAACTTCGATATGATTAAGGAAACTTATGGTATATATGATTGTACCTATCTCAATTTCATGATTCATTAGATGATTCAGATTGAGAAAAAAAAAAAACTCTACTCTTTTATTGCATTAAAGTAAATTTTACGGTAGATACACCTGATATACATATCTGTTGTAACAACCCAAATTAGATTGTAAATGAAAAAGACAAAATCCCAATGCTGTGGGTGGTCAAGCCCAGGTTTAAGTTTTGAAATCGGGCTCTGATACCAAATGTAACACCCTTCCACAGGATGCTAAGCAATTAATTATTTATTTAAAAAAAAATTACACATTAACAACTTTGTTTTAGCATTATTTCATTGATTTTTATTTACACATTTTTTCTACATCTTCTCAATGATAAATCTAATAACATGATGAAATAAGTAGTAGGCTATTTCACGATAAATTAATAACATGATGAAATAGTAGTAGGATAACATTAATATTTAAGAACTTAAAACATATGTATACCCAAAATATCAATAACAAATATCACTGAAAAAATACCTCATCCTTATTTTATTTGCTCACCGTTGTAATTCAGAACCCTGGTCAAGTATTCTTTTCCAAATGCCCGTGAGGGAAACAATGAATCCTCTCTCACAACTAGAAGCCTAATGCATTTCAGCTCCAAGAAACCTTTCTCGCCCTCCTGTGTCTGCAGACTCAAGAACACCTGTACAACAAATTCTCAAAGAAAACTATCATCACAAGAATCATCTTCCAAGAATTTCCCTACAACCTCTCATCATGATCTCAAACCTCCCCCTCCTCTCTACTTTCTCCCATTTGTCAAGTTTCAATACACACTTCCAAGTCTCCTCAACCACCTCATCATTATCCATCAACCTCCTTTATCTATTTTGGGGAAAATATTAAATAAAACTAAATGAGTAAATGGATTAAAACAAACAATAAATAAAATAAAAAGTCTCTATTATCATGCTAGATAATAAATGTTATTTGATAACTTTCTCCCAAAATGTACATAACACCTCACCATGCTCATTTAATTCATCACAATCACCATCTATCAAAGTCAAGAAGATTTTAATGCTTCTAGATATTTGTATGCAATATAATTCTACATATTCAATAAACATTCAATTAAATAGATAATAACTTACTTTTAATAATTAATACATTAATTACTTATACTAGTGTACACATGGGTAGGTAGCTAGCTTTACATATCATATGCATGTACTAATGATAAACAATCATTGGCTTCTAGTGCATAGTTCCTATATGATCACTAAGACATGTAAGACAATTACCAATAATGCATCATTTAATAATCTTAATTAACCAAATTATACTAATTCATCAATAACTCATCATTACACTAAAATACCATTAGGAAATCAAGGAAGGTTTTAAACATGGTAGGAAACAAGTGAGTAAACAATAGTGGCATCTTTAATCCCCAATCAAGATTCTCATATCTAACATCGAAGCATCCTTCCTTCCTAAATCTATCATCTTCCATCCTATCCTTTCCTATGTTTGACTAAGATGGAGTGTCAACTACATTGACCCAACTCCAAATAGAACACCTCGTTTTATGTCCTAAGCATCACTTAAGCTCCCCAATGTGCAACTAGCAAATACCATCACATCGCCTGTGTGGGAGCTGACTTCACACGTACCTCCCACGCACTCTCTAGGTTTCAGAGGATAAACGATGGGGAAATACCTCCCACCCTCCTCATAGAACTAGGGTCAACACTTTACATCAAGCCATATTGTGCAACTCTTGTTCTTAGAGTCATGTCATCAAACATCCACTCTGTGTAAGTTGTGCATCTTGTCAACAACCACTTACCATAGATCATAGTACATTTCTAATCATAAATCAAAGAGTAAGTACAACTTATAGCATACAAGATCTTCATGATGTCTACGACATACCAGCTGTTCAATACTATAGTCATTTTGTTATCACATAGCTCATCATCCCGTAGGTTAGTTCACCAATAACACGTGATTGATGCGTATACATCACAAATTTATATAAGAATCTATATTTGCATCGACGCTCAATTAAGAAAATGTATTCCTATTTACATCATGCATTATATCCATTATACACTCACAACATAACTTGAATTGGTATGCATGTACCGAACTTACCCCTTTAATTTTCATGTTCAAATAATCAAATAGCTATCTTTGTCATGAGCATATATCATGCAACATACAAATAGGTCTAGATGCACACATCTCAATGTCTGTCTCAAGTCTAATCCTGACTCCAAACAAATGCTAAACTTTGAATTCTATTAATATTAGTAAACAACAATGTTCTAACTACCTAAGGTCAAACTATGGGGCATTACATACACCCACCCTCAAGAAACTTCAACTCCGTTAAGGACTATTCACACATGAGAATTTATACACAACTTCTTTGTGTCTTCCATGATAGCAAACCCTATGCTATATTGGTCCTTAATGGGACAATGACTTGATTAAAACATGTCGAAGCTATTAATATATTAATTGCAACTACGCCTATTTAGTAAGCACCTTTCTATGTCTTGACTCTATTTTAAACCATTGGTAATTAAATTAATGAAATGGATGGTTTCTCTATAGATTTATTCTTCCTAAGTTGTATATTAAAGCATAGTCTACTAGTTTGATAGCCAATTAGAACCTATTTAGTATCTATCTTTTAGTTGGGTGAATTTTTTACATTGAGTCTGCATTATAAATTCCATTTAATCCCATCATGCACTCCATAATATATTCTTATTAATTATAAATCAATTATCATTGGGACTTATCAATACTATCTTATGGATACAATACATATGCCATCATAAAATTTCCCATGCTTAGAAACATTGACTAATATACTACTAAAATGATTTTCATGTGATGTCATTACTTCACTGTTTGTTTTTCCATTGTCCCAAATATCCCTCTTTTCTTAAGTTGTATAGATTATATCTCAAACATGCTAATTGTCTAGTATAAGATTCTCTTTATCACTAGCCTAGAAAAATCCTGCTTTCTATTATTAATTCAATATTACAATTATGCCTATACATGAAGAACACCATTTTGACACGTGACTTAGTGAACATTTCTATACCAAGAATAAATTACTAAGGGTTCATCCAAACTCTTTAGTCACTTGTACTTAAGGTATTCTCTTCTCGCAATTGTACATTGTATGTCTCACAATTATATCGCTTATACTAAGCATATAAAGCCTACTAACTCTTGAATTTTAAATTCTTTTCATCCATCTCTCATCACTTTCAAGTTCTTTCCCCTTACTATAAAAAAGTTTAATGATTTAAATTCACTTTCACTATTCCATCTATATTTATTTTATTAATTAGAGTTGCTTCATAGGGAAACATCCTTCTTGGTTAATAAGTAGTTTCTAAACTTATTAGTGCATTTGAAGTTGTGAGTTTCTATTTAGATAGCCCACCCTCTTACAACTCACTAATGCATAATAATCCACAACACTCCATTGTAGCCTCTACTACTAAATAATTTCATGGACAAAAGTATTGCCTATTTCCCAAGGGATACCCCTTTTTCAAACTATTTTCTCTAAAACACATCAACTCCTTCCTTGGGCACTCTGTTCATTCATTGTTCTTAATCAACTAGTGTGAGTTAAGGTACTTATCACCATTCTTACTAGAGTCACCAATCTTTTACAAGGTATATGTGAACTCCACTACTCTAGTACTATTAAGTCAATGCAACAATTAAAAAACGAGTTGACTCAACATCATGTTGGCTAATAGAAATTGGTTAATATACCCCATTACATATTATGATATAAAATAAACATATTGTCACAATATTTCACTATGTTGTGAACCTAGAACTTAAGTCTAGGTTCACAACATAGGCCCACTCACAGATCCCTTGAATTTTAGAACACATGGAACTAGCATAAGCATATGATTGAACGCTATGTTGTCAATGCCACCATACTAAATTGAATAATAATAGAATATAATCTACAATATTGCTATGGAAAACTCAACACTACACCCTTCCTAGGGTCAAGGTTCTTTCCCACTCACACTTAAGTATAGAAGAAACCCAAGTGTAAAAGCTATGCTCTTAAGATAATAAAAATTCAATGGTACACCACACCAAATTCCCCATTAATCCGTAATATTTCTTTTCATGTAGTGGCAATTTCCTGATGACCTCCTCTTTGGATAATAAGTATCACTAGAAAAGTCTAGAATCTACTCACATACACATCATATACTCCATAAACTAGTATAGGGACTCATCACTAGTTTCCACTCTTAAAATAAACACTATGGTAAATTTAAAATTTGCTGACCTGTCATGAAATAACTCTAAGTGGTCACTGTCTTTCTTGTAATAATGACGTATCATTTAATCTTAGCATTACTAAGTTTAGATTCTCCCTCGTTATCAATATAAACCAAGTTTATGACTATGTATCCATTTGAACTTAAGTTTACTAAAGGCCCTCTACTTACTAACAAAGTAGAGGATGAACCATAATTCATACTTTACGCAATGTTTCCAACATCAACATTTATTTTATAGGTTAAAAGATTTGTTTCAATACGATCACCCTGGCCCTTAAAACATGTTGGACTTTAACTATAATGTGTACTTTGAGCTCTCTATTCCATACTCTAAGAAATAGATTCCACACTCTATCGTGAAATCATTACATGATTCTACAACGGCCTGTTTCTCACAATGCCACGGACGTTGGTAATGCTTTGAATGCATTAAAATCCTCATGGGACCCAATTTCTATGGGTGACGGCTTTAGCACTGCCAATTTTCCATCTTGGTTCTTAGTTAGGGAAATTAATCGGGGTTTAAGTGGGTTTCCTTATTTCAATGGGATGGGATTATAATTTTTATGCCACATTATTTCCATAACAAGTTAGCTAAACAACTACCCAATTTCGTGCACCATATTTATTGTTTATATATATATATTATATTTACAGACTCTTGTACTGCTGCAATTCATAGCTCCACATCAAACCACACATATTGGTCATTACCATTTATTACTACATGCCATCCACTTATGCATATATTAACGCATCTAAATGGTCATTTCACACATCTCACACATTCCACATACATTCATACATAACTATAGTGTCAGAAAATGTTCCCAAACAGACATTCATACTAATTAAAATCTCTCTTCCTATTATTTCTCTCTCTCTCTTCCTAGGGTTTGTTATCACCTACCACTCACCCTAACTTACCCTAACTAGGGTTGTTTCACGTCTTCCTACTAATTACCTTAAATTCACTTTTAAGATGCATAAACCTTCCTTTCTGATAAACCCCTTTCTTTTTTAATACTTTATACTGCTTGATTAATTATATAATATTTGTTACACTAATTTATTATATATATATATATATATATATATATATATATATATATATATATATATATATATATATATATATATATATATATATTCTTATAATATATAAAATTGTGTTAATATCATACTTCTCATATACTATTATTATTATTACCACTATAATACTCCATTTGTTTAATACTACACTTTTCTTTATATACTTAATACTCTTATCTTAAGATTAAATAGCCACCATTGCTTTATTATATACATTATTATTATAATCACTACTTTAGTCCATGTATCTATTATATACCTTAACTATGTATATTATACAAAATGAATGAGGACACCTGGCCTGCATGGCACGACTTTGCATGTGGCCCATGCGCCTCTCTCTTGTCTATGCCACGTTCACAATGGTAATCAGGCTTATAATGGTCAAATCACCAATAGTAGTGGGGAAGTGATGGAATGATAATGGGGCTTTGTTGATTATCAGCCTGCGTCTTTATTAACGGGATAGACATCTTGGGTGGAGGAATATAGAGGACGGTAGATAAATGGATTGGAGGATGGATGAGAACAAAGTTATTACGCTCTGGCCAAGTTGCTTGGCAATGAGCTCATGGGATGCATTTCTCCTCAATGAGAACCACTGGTAAGCAAGGGCGATAGTTGATTGATGGATCTAACTTCTCGCCCTTAATCCCACGTTTAACATTTCCCACTAGACCCACTCATTCATCCAAAAACAAATACACCCTAGCTAATATTTATTTATTTATTTACAAATTCAAAACAGAGATCTTCACAAATTAGATAATTTAATGACTAATTCAATGAAAGCTACATTATATATCATAAATTTCATCATTCATTTATATCATAAATTTGATCATTCATTGAAATTTATTGAGGAAATTCTAAAAAGATCTTCTATAAAGATTTTCCACAAATTAGCAACTACTCTCTCTCTATATATATATAGCCATGACAGTAAGTAAATCTAGTTTATTGTAGCATTGGGAAGAACAATCTGTGGCTTAAGGAGGAAACAAATTAATATTAATTGAGATTTAAAGATTTGCGTTGAGAGAAGTGTTGATTGTTGAAGGCAAAGGCAAAGGAACAGTCTGAAGCAACGTATGAAAACCCATAACGAACTTTTCTCTATTAAGTCTGCAGGACTGAAATAAACACACGTCTACTATTTAAGCGATCGTGGATTCCTGGAATTTGATTAAAGAGAAACTATCGTCCACAAATCGGTGATTTTTCTAGTGCCTGAAAAGTCATCACGGTTGATGCACAACAGGGCACGCTATTTTTCACAAATAAGACGTGTTGAGGTTTGCATTGAGAGACGTGTTGAGGTGTGGTCTATGACAGAACTGGGCATATTGGTGGGTAATTAAATGAAAATTAAATATGTAGATGAGAGTTATTGTTTCAGGGGGTGAGGTTTCAGATTTCTGGGGGACATAATCAACACCGTCTGACATCAGTAACGTATGGGAAAATGGCCACTGTCTATTTGTAAAGGAGTTCAGACCAGACACCTGATCATAGGGGAAAGAGAACGATCCACCTTAGCAATCTATATAGTTAATGCAAAAAGTTGCAATAGATACCGGATCATATTTGAAGTGGTCTTTAGATTCATCATGTTGGGTTACAGGGAACACCCAGGGAAGTGGCAATCCAAGTGGACAGAGAACTGACAATCGAGAAAAGATATTACTTGGAGGTTTTTCTTGATGGAGATTATGCATCAGAAGTAGTTGTCTCATCAATTCAACACCAATTTAAGCCCCCTCAGCTTCATATACGCAGTCCAGGATTTAAATCGGCGTGGTATTCATCTAACCCGGAAAAAAAATAAAAATTTCTCCCCTCTGCAACCCAAGTCGGTTCACTCATTGAAAACCCAGACGCCTCCAATTTTATTCACGAAATCCATTTTATTTTTTTTTTTATCTGCGGAGGGCTTGATCATCGGACCTATGATTTGGGTTTCAAAGTAATCCCTTGAAGCAGCTATCACTAACATCCATTGAGATTGGTTTGATCAGTTTAAAATAAAAAATAAAAAAATCTGGTACACATCGAGCTTTAGAACAATTTATATATCACCCACTAGGCTTCTGGTATCGCTACTTTGTAGTTGGCATGGACACCACAACAAGCAACGGCCTATGGAAGTCTACACCAATACAATATCATACAATCAATGAAAATCCTGTTTCAAGTGAACCTCATTTGAGATGGCCGAGTTGGTATAAGGCGCCAGATTTAAGGTTATGATGTTTGTATGAGAGTTTGGCCCTTTCTTTTGTTTTCCTACAACGTATAGGGTTCAAATCCATAGGT
>SNQJ01S0058823.1:103618-125854 GCA_010110895.2 Picea sitchensis | reverse complement strand
TTAATTATATAATATTTGTTACACTAATTTATTATATATATATATATATATATATTCTTATAATATATAAAATTGTGTTAATATCATAGTTCTCATATACTATTATTATTATTACCACTATACTCCATTTGTTTAATACTACATTTTTCTTTATATACTTAATACTCTTATCTTAAGATTAAATAGCCACCTTTGCTTTATTATATACATTATTATTATAATCACTACTTTAGTCCATGTATCTATTCTATACCTTAACTATCTATATTATACAAAATGAATGAGGACACATGGCCTCCATGGCACGACTTTGCATGTGGCCCACATGCCTCTCTCTTGTCTATGCCACGTTCACAATGGTAATCAGGCTTATAATGGTCAAATCATCAACAGTAGTGGGGAAGTGATGGAATGATAATGGGGCTTCGTTGATTATCAGCCTGCGTCTTTATTAACAGGATAGACATCTTGGGTGGAGGAATATAGAGGACGGTAGATAAATGGATTGGACGATGGATGAGAACAAAGTTATTACGCTCTGGCCAAGTTGCTTGGCAATGAGCTCATGGGATGCATTTGTCCTCAATGAGAACCAATGGTAAGCAAGGGTGATAGGTGATTGATGGATCTAACTTCTCGCCCTTAATCCCATGTTTAACATTTCCCACTAGACCCACTCATTCATCCAAAAACAAATACACCCTAGCTAATATTTATTTATTTATTTACAAATTCAAAACAGAGATCTTCACAAATTAGATAATTTATTAACTAATTCAATGAAAGCTACATTATATATCATAAATTTCATCATTCATTTATATCATAAATTTCATCATTCATTGAAATTTATTGAGGAAATTCTAAAAAGATCTTCTACAAAGATTTTCCACAAACTAGCAACTACTCTATATATATATATATAGCCATGACAGTAAGTAAATCTAGTTTATTGTAGCATTGGGAAGAACAATCTGTGGCTTAAGGAGGAAACAAATTAATATTAATAGAGATTTAAAGATTTACGTTGAGAGAAGTGTTTATTGTTGCAGGCAAAGTCAAAGGAACAGTCTGAAGCAATGTATGAAAACCCATAACGAACTTTTCTCTATTAAGTCTGCAGGACTGAAAGAAAGACACGTCTACTATTTAAGCGATCGTGGATTCCTAGAAGTCGATTAAAGAGAAACTATTGTCCACAAATCGGTGATTTTTCTAGTGCCTGAAACGTCGTCACGATTGATGCACAACAGGGCACACTATTTTTCACAAATAAGACGTGTTGAGGTTTGCATTGAGAGACGTGTTGAGGTGTGGTCTATGATAGAACTGGGCATATTGGTGGGTAGTTAATTGAACATTAAATATGTAGATGAGAGTTATTGTTTCAGGGGGTGAGGTTTCAGATTTATGGGGGACATAATCAACACCGTCTGACAGCAGTAACGTATGGGAAAATGGCCACTGTCTATTTGTAAAGGAGTTCAGACCAGACGCCTGATCATAGGGGAAAGAGAATGATCCACCTTAGCAAGCTATATAGTTACTACAAAAAGTTGCAATAGATACTAGATCAGATTTGAAGTGGTCTTTAGATTCATCATGTTGGGTTGTAGGGAACGCCCAGGGAAGTGGCAATCCAAGCGGACAGAGAACTGACAATCCAGAAAAGTTATTACTTGGAGGTTTTTCTTGATGGAGATTATGCATCAGAAGTAGTTGTCTCATCAATTCAACACCAATTTAAGCCCCCTCAGCTTCATATACGTAGTCCAGGATTTAAATCGGCGTGGTATTCATCTAACCCGGAAAAAAAATAAAAATTTCGCCCCTCCGCAACCCAAGTCGGTTCACTCATTGAAAACCCAGACGCCTCCAATTTTATTCACGAAATCCATTTTATTTATTTTTATATCCGCGGAGGGCTTGACCATCGGACCTGTAATTTGGGTTTCAAAGTAAGCCCTTGAAGCAACTATCGCTAACATCCATTGAGATTGGTTTGATCAGTCTAAAAAAAAAATTAAAAAAATCTAGTACACATCGAGCTTTAGAACAATTTATATATCACCTACTAGGATTCTGGTATCGTTGCTTTGTAGTTGGCATGGAAGGCGTTCCATGCGATTCATGTCCTTGGGCAGATGAAGGATCCTACCACTCTGATTTTCGAAGGAAAAAGTCTGCATGTTGGTCAGACGCCCAAAAGTACCATCCCTTGAAGAAGATTCATCTAATACTTCATCACCAGTTGTTGGTTCAGTAACCAAATCTTCACGATAGATTGTTAATAGATGTTCCAGACCGATCAATTCTTTGAGATGCCTCAATTGCAAGGTCTTGGCATTGCCTGTAGTTGATCTCCTCAAGGTAACACCTTTCAAGGTGTGTAAGCAGGTGAGTTTGGATATTCCCACAGGGAACAATTTAAGGTTAGGACAGCCATTCATATTCAGATGTAGCATAAATTGGTGTTTATCTATCCTTGAATGTAGGCATTTTAAATTATGGCATTCACTAACATCGAGAAATTGGAGGCGTTTGAGACCACTCAAGAATGCCGGCAGATTCTCAATGTTTGTCTGGGATAAATTCAGGAACTTTAAGTTCTTGACATTCTTGATAGATCCAGGCAATGACGTGATGGCAGTCTTACTTAAATCTAAGACAGTGAGATATGTTAGGTTGTTAATTTTTTTTGCCGATTGAAGCTCAGAATAGAGATTATTGGCCAATTCTGATCTGAGACCAGCGGACAGGATGCGCCTCCTTTATTTGCTTATCCATTTCTTTTTATTTTTTTTATTTTTAAAAGACCAAGTCAGGTATTTCAGAAGATGATTTAGATGAATAATTTTATGATGTTGAGCAGTCAGATTCTATCTTTGATGCATTCACAATTGATAGAACAGTAGGTGGTTCTCCCTCTGAATTATGGACCTAGAAGAAGCTTCAGACTCACAATTTCTGTAAGCTTTTGATTTTGGAAGTGGAGTGCTTTATTTATTCATTGGCCTTGGTTCAGCCCTATATATGGGACTAAAACACTATGATCAGAAAAGGAGGATCGATAATGTGGTGCGGATTCCTAAATCTGGTTCAAAGGTAGTTTGCTTGTTAAAAACCCCTAGCTTTTGTCCATGTAGGATCTACTAGTGCACCTGTCTTTGCCTTTGTTGCTTATACTGGTAGATATTGATCTGCTACTGGATCTACTTCTGCTGGATATACTGGTATTGGATAAACTACTTGCTCTGGATCTCTTGCTCCTATCTTTGCTACATATGCTTATTCCTATGCTGTTGTACTAGTGCTTAAACTGGTGCTTATACAGGTGCTTCAATTGCTTCTTCTGCTAGCTTTGTTAGTGCTGCTATCTATGCTCCTAGGTATACTTTTGTAGGTGGTGCTACTAGTGCTTGGAGAGAATAATTGGAATGCCTAGTACATGGAGGTGTTCTCATGGATCTGATAGGATCTATGACTAGTGGCTCACGTCCATCATTGAATTTTTAGTCCTTTATTGAGAAGCAAATAATCCGGTTTTTTAATAATATAATAGCATCAACTCAGATTCCTCGAGAACTCCTGGAGGATCTCAGATTAGTGAAAGGGAGGACCAACCTTCTGGGTTCTATCCAAATACATTTTAGAATTATTCAACTGTTTTTGTGATTTAAAAAAAAAAAATGAATTGAAGGTTCCGGAGGCCACAATGACTCTGGATACTTTGTCTAAGAAATCGACGCATTCCCTTTGTAGGTGTAATATTATTCACTTTTCATTTCAATCACTAAAAAAATGACAATTCCATGTGCTGGGATCTCTTATCTAGCAGATTCACTACCATGTCTCCTATGAAAGTTCAAAATGTGGTTTCTTTAGATTGGTTGAAATACATGTCTAGGATGATATTTTAGTGAATTTCCATGCTAAGACATTTCATCCTACCCCCGATGGGTATCCAATTCATTCAAAGTGATTTCTTTGAAATTTTTTCACAAATTTATACATTGGATAAAGAATCTCAGATCATTAATCTAGTCCTAGTACTTGTTGTTCTTTGTGCAAGTCAAAGAGAGGCATCTCTCTTATCTATTTTCTTTCATTTGAAGTAGGTTTTCTCTTCATATAACTCATGTATTCTAAGGTTTACATACTCCATGGGATTCGAAATTTGAACTTCTTCAAATTCCCCTAGGATCATTCCATTTCTTTTCATTCTTACTTATTTGATTTTATGTCTATTCTTTGGTTTGGTTAGTTGTTTAACACTGTAATCAACCCAAATTGTCATAAAGACAAAAAATTGTTATGGGTAATTAAATGAGTTTCATGATAACAACAAAGAGGCAATTATGACAACATAAGGAGTCTGAAATTTGAGTCCTTAAGAACTGCACTTGGATACTAGAATTGGGAAATAAAATGAAAAACTTGAATTAATATTTGTTCTAGTGCCGGTTACAAGTTTGCTTGGGAAGGTCCATGGGCCTAGGGTGCTAGAACGTTAACTCACATTACCATATATAGCACCCAAGTACAAGATGCTAAAACGATATTCATTTATTAAATATATACACAATATTTCTTCATTTTTTTAGCATTATTTTAGACGTTTTATTTACACATTCTTCTACATCTTATAATAAAATAATCTAATAACATGATGAAATATCAAGTAATTTAGGATAACTTTGAATTTGAGAGTTAAGGCATGAGTATACTCCAATTATAATGCTCAAAATATCCTTTGAAAATACCTCTCCTCCTTAAGCTTGTGAAGCTCCTAGCTGGATTTGTCTTGTAGTCACAGGCTTCCAAGCATTCTTACTGCTTGCCAGTGGGAAACAACAGATCCTGCTTTCGGGGCTAGGCATTTCTAGCTCCAAGAAACTTTGGTTTCTTGGCCCTCCACTGTGACCCCAGAACAACAAAGCACAAATGCTCAAGAGGCTATCACCAGAATCATCTCTTCAAAATGTCAACCTCATCATGCTCCAACCTCCATCCTCTCTACTTCTTCTCCCTAATTATCATGTTTCCATACACACTTCCCCAATTGTCCTCAACCACCTCATCATTATCCATCCACCTCCTTTATCTAGATATTTTTGGAAAAAATTAAAAAAAAAAAAAAAAAAAAAAAAAAAAATAACAATAAATAAAATAAAAGTCTTTATTCTCATGCTAGATAATAAATGTTATTTATTAACTTTTCAAAATGTACATAACCTCCACCATTCTCATTTAGATTCATCCCACGCACTCAGCTGTCAAGAGTCAAAGAGTATTTATTCTTCTAGATGTTGTATCTATTATAATTTACCTATTCAATAAACATTCAATTAAATAGTTAATAACGCACTTTAATAATTAATACATTAATTACTTATACTAGTGTACATGGGTAGAATATATGTGTGTATTTGGATACATCTCATGCACATACTAATGATAAACAATCATTGTTTCTAGTGCATAGTTCTTATATTATCACACCAAGACATATGGGACGGCAGATCAAGTATTGCATCGTTTAATAATCTTTAAAGAACTAAATTATACTAATTCATCAATAACTCATTTATCACACTTAAAATACCATTAGAAAATCAAAGAGGGTTTTTACTAAACCCTTGGTAGGAAACAAGTGAGTAAAAATAGTGGCATCTCTAATCCCAATCCCGATTATTCTCAATGCAACATGAAGCATCCTTCCTTCCTAACCTACTTCAAATAAGCACCATCCTATGCTCTGCTTAGACTATCTTGGGTGTCGGCTATCGACCTAACTCCAAATGGGGCAGTAAGTGGAGATGGCCGGCTATCGACCAAGCACCTAGCCCGGTGTTGGCAGTCCTCATCACCCGTCACGGGGCGTGGTGTGCAGATCCTCCGGGACTTGAGGGTTTCGAGGAGGGTACATGGTGGGAAATGCCTCCCACCCTCCTAATAGAACTAGGATCAACACCCTATGTCCGGGCTGCTTGTTAAATCATTTCTTGATCCGTCATCCAGAGCATCCACTTTCTGGGTGATAGGTAGAAATCTGCATCAAAATTGCCTGCACTTAGATCGCTTAGTAATATTTGGATATGCGTCAAATGGTAAAGTACAATTTATAGCACACCAATATCTTCTTGATGTCTCACGACATCCCGGTTACCCTCAATACTATAGTCATTTGGCTATCGCAGATCATCATCTGGCGGTTGATTTCCACTTCTGCGGCACATATTGATGTAGAGACATCACAAATTTATATAAGAATCCATATTTACATATTAACGCTCAATTAAGAAATGTATTCATATTTACATCATGCATTACATCTATTATACATTCACAACATGGCTTGAATTGGTATACGTAATACTTAGAACTTACCCATTTTAATTTTTCATGTTCAAAATAATCAAATAACTATCTTTTGCATGAGCATATATCATGTAACAAACAAATAGGTCTAGAGGTACACATCTCAATTTATAACAAAGTCTAACTGACTTCGAACAAATGCTAAACTTTGAATTATTAAGATTAGTAAACAACAATGTTCCTCTATTGAAGGTCAAAATATGGGAGGGTATTAAAGTTGGTACAACGTATTTTCCTTGATCTATTAGAGTTGTTTTAAGAAGGAACATGAGTTGGTTAAGGGATGGAGTTCGGACTTTACTCTCTATTCAAGGCAAGGTCAATCTTGTTGTTTGAGACAAATCCTCATTTTACCACATCCTCTTCTCAAAATTATCCTATGGTTATGTTGCCTTGAATCCTATATAATGAAGGCCATGATCTTGAGACATTCAAGAGAAAGATGAGAATTGAGAGCATCATACTTATTATTGTGTGAGATCCAAGTAGATGGAAAGAAGGAGAGCTTGGAGGGGCTGCTACATCATAAAAATTGATATTGTAAGTACTTCCATTTTGTTGGCTTTCCATTATTACATGCTTGCCCTATTCCTCTCATGTCTATGTGTTAAAGTGTATGCATGTCTATTGTTCTTTAATGCATCATAGATAGATCTATTTTCACTTAAAATATAGTGTGGAAGAAAGGAAACCTCTTTATTCTTTACAAATTTACAATTTCACCTACGAGGAGCTTGGACATCAAGGTCAAGGTTCGGAGTAGCGAGAGCCATTAAGTAAAATGTGAGTCATTGATCTCTTCCTTCTCATTCTAATTGTTGAAACATGTATAAGAGGAAATTAGTTCACCATCTGTTTTCTTCTATCTTGGATCAAGGAGGGTCTTGATCCAAAGGGAATTCCTATCCATGGAAGTTACCATATATGATGGGGAACAAATGAATTGTAGTTTTTATCCAACAAACCATGAGGAACTTCTAGTTTTTTTCTCACATAATCATTCCTTGAGTTTATAGAACCTTTGTTTCTATGTCTCCACATGATCACTTCACTTGGAGTTTTGAATAGCATTAAGTTATTTTAAGAAAAAATATATCCAAGAAGAGATTTTGGTATCGGGTTGTGAAGGTATTCTTGATGGAACAGAATTAGGTAAGCTGTTCTTGTGGGTAGAATCAAATTTATGTTGGTCATAATTTCCTTTCCTAACGCTACTTTCATTCTTGATGGAGCCTTTTGAGAATATTGGCATAGATTTTATGTTTTTCTTCATTTTCATTTTCTGATGGCTTTGTGGCCTTGGTGATTGCATCTCCCTCGGTGGTCTTTTTTTTTTCATCGTAGACAGAGACCTATTTTGGTGAATGGTGACCTTTGGAAATTAATAATATTATCTAATATTTTTGTACTCTTTCAAAACTTCAAAATTATGTTCAATTGATCAATTCTTTTCTCTAGTTCCTTTCTTAAAAAAAAATATTCCATCTTTTATCTTCTTGCAATTTTCTTCCTTTTTCTTGTAGTTTCTTATGCCTTCTTTTTATCCTTTTTCCTCTTCTATTTGGATCTTTAGGATGATAATAGTCTCATTTGTTTCATCAGATCCTTGATCCTCCTCGTCATATTTCCTACAATTTCTCTTTTGTTTTCTATTATTTTCCTTGATGCAATATGTTCTTCTAAGGCACTTCAGCGTTTTCTTCAGGAATTCCTTCTTCATCAATGTCTTCTTCTTATTCTTTGATTTTTCCTTCTCATTTTTATTCACTTTATTTATGGTAGACTTTGTTGTATCCATGGCGGGAAGGAGGAATTGTTCTTTGTCGAAATATAAAACATAACCCTTTTTCTTAGGACAAGCTTCTATCCTCTCTAGGTAAAATCTCTTCTTCTTAGTATATTTCCGTATTTTTTGTCTATAACATTTGCTTCTATTGTTATGTTCATGTTTGACATTATTTTCCTGATCACTCTTGTCTTCCCTTTTTTTCACATGGACATTTAGCAGCAAAATGCCCTACTCTACCACCATTAAAACATATGAAGGGTAACTTACCTTTTGTGTTTGTCAAATCCTCTTTTTAGCTTTCTCTAAAATTGTGTTTCTTCTATATATATGATTCATGAATGAATAATCATGAATTTGTGTCCTTGTCTTCTTTGATTCTTTGAAAGCTTCTTTGATTCTTTGAGACATAGGCCAATGCGCCTATGTCTCATGGTCTTCTCAAAATACATTGCTGTGTCTTGGTCGACCACGATAAAAGGATGGGGGCTAAAATCCACTAGTTAGGAAGGGAGGGATAAAAGTTAAGGAAAAGGTCTAAGCTAGGGAGCTTAATGTTGGTTGTGGAATTTGATTATCTTCTTGATTGAAGGTCTTTTACTTTCACCCTTGTTTATACCCCATGGAGTGTTACACCAGTATGCCTTCTTCCACCTTGGGGGAGTGCGGAGGGGGAGTACCCCCTCTGCGGAGTCAGGGGCTATCCTCACAAATTTGGGGGTCCTAGGGGCAAGATGGCCCCAGCCGAAGGTTTGGGGAGAGCAATCTCGAAGGAAAAATTGCCTTATGGAAATGTATATTGTGATTTCATAATAAATCTGGGCCCGTTCATTATAAGATACATGAGATCCTAACGATAGAGATTATGTTAGGGTTTTGCCTAGAAGGAAATAGAGGGAAATGTATTGCGGCTATGGTTGATGGGCGAATGTGTATTATGAGATAGGAGGTATGAGAGAAAGAAGGGAGATTACAACATGTTTTACGTAGGTTGTATCCCTTCATATACTTGATAAAATAAGGAAGGACACATTTCTCTAGTGGATGTAGCCACCTTGGGTGGTCAATGAAATATGTGTCTCTATTGTATTGTGTATCTTTGTATTTTGTTTCGCATTTGTTTTATTTTATTGCTCCACGGTCCTGTTTTCTAACAAGCGTGCTCAATTGAAAATTGTAACTCATAGGAAAAGGGGTTCCTGGATTCAGTGGGAACAATGTTGGAAGATGGAAAGTTTAGATTCAAGAAATTTAACATGAAAACCTTTGATTATGGAAGCTGGAGATGGAAGACTATTTATACTCAGGAAGGATCTATTCCTACCATTAGGCCGGAATAGAAAAGAAACGATAATGAAAGGATGAAGAATGGGAGATTCTTAACATAAAGAAGGCTCTAGGAGCGATACAATTTGAGCATGTCGATAACTCAATATTTTAAAGAAAAAGATATGAAGGGTTTGATGGTGCATTGGCCAAATTGTATGTAGAAAAACCCTTAGCGTCCAATAAGGTATTCTAATGAAAGAGATTATTTAATATGAAGAAGATGTGGAGGTGGGTCTATTAGGATCATTTAAATGATTTTATCTGAGTTACTAATCAACTAAGTTCTGTGTAAGTGGACTTTGATGATGAGGGAATGACTCTTCTAATCTTGTGTTCATTGCAGGAAAAGATGGAGCAGCTTGGTCATGGTTGTATGCTCTCTGTCATAAGTTCAAATACTTTAAAATTTGTGATATTTGATAGTATCCTTAAAATCACGACCCGGAAAACAGGTGAGACATCAAATCACGTTGAATTATGGAGGAGATTAGAGGAAGACAAAAGGATAGAAAAAAGGGTTTGAGAACCATGGGAATTATAGGAAGGAAAAATCCAAATCCATACTGGAAAGAAGATAGAGTCTTTGGAATTGTGGGAAGAAAGGATGTTTGAAGAAAGACTGTAGAGCTCAAAGAAACAAAGAGATGGACAACAAGAGGAATTTGGAAAGCAAATGTAGCAATTGATGTGTTACAAGATGCTTTGATTCTTTACGTAGATAATATTCTGGTCTTAGGTAGATTCGGGGCTTCATTTCATACCACACACCATAAGAAACATTTTCTGGAGGTATGTTCAAGGTGATTTTGAATGAGTTCATTTGGGTAATGATGCACCATGCAAAATTGTTGGAATGGGAAAGGTAAAATAAAGCAGCACTTAATGGAAACCAATGGTTGTTGAAATAGGTAAGACATGTTGTTCGGATTTAAGGAAAAATCTAATTTCTACAGGGCAATTGTCAAGTGAAGGTTGTATATCCATATTTCTGAATGGAAGGCCGATGGAAGGTCATCAAATGATCATTGGTGATAGAAAAATGAGAAGGTAGGTACATTGTATTTGTAATGCTTGAGTAATATTGACTTTTCTATCTCTTTAGCTTCTACAAGAGTGGATACAACACCGTGACATCATGGAAAGCATGCAGACACATGAGTGAGAAGGGGGTGCGGATACTTCACAAAAGAAATTTGTTGCCATATCTTAAAACAAATTGATTTGGACTTACAGTGAGCATTGTGTTGCGGAAAACAAAAGAAATTGATTTCTCAGTGAAGGAAAAGAAAAGAAAGTGAAAGGTTAGAGCTTGTGCATACATATGTATGGGGACCAACTCAAGTATCATCTCTTGGTGGCTCATCATTATTATATTACTTTTATTGATGATGCAATAGAAAAACTTGGGTTTATTGCATTAGAGCAAAATATGATGTTTTGATACTTTTTAAGAAATGGAAAGCTTTGGTTGAGAATGAGACGGAAAAAGTTGAAGTGTCTCAAATCGGATAATGGAGTATATTGAAGCAAAGGAGTTTGATGATTACTTTACATTCGCCTGCGAGATTGAGAGAGAAGGCAGTTCAAGACACCACAGAAAATGAATTGTATCCGAAAGGATGGAACAAAGACAATCATGGAAGCGTGCAAGGGTATGAAGAGAGATTGCATGTTGGTTTTCCCTTACGGTTTTGGCGGAATCCGTAGATACTATCATTTACTTAATAAACATAGGACCTTCAAGCTCTTTGGATGATAAAATTCCAGAGGAGGAATGGACATGTGAAAAGGTAAACTACTCATTTTGAAAGACTTTGGTTGATGCAACATTTGTCCATAGTATTAAAGAAAATAGAACAAAGCTTGAGGGGCAGAAATCAAAGTGTACCTTTATTGGATATGGTGTTAATGATTTTGGTTATAAACATGGGATTTATGAAAATAACAAAATCATTAGGGGTAGAGATGTCATGATGATATTCAATGAGAAGGTCATGTACCTGAGAGAATATATGGAGTTCTTGGGGAAAGAAATAGGAGAAAAAGAAAAACAAAAGAATACGATTGCTTGATGAGATCCCTTTGAAAAAGAAATTCCAAAGGAACGAGGAAAATCAAAATGTACAACAATAAGACAGCGAGGGTACCTCAAACATGTAAGTGTTGTTTTACTCATTCCCTACCAGGTTAAGTATACCCCACTGAATGATACTCTCTCTCCTTCATTGTATTATTTATTGTTGGTGATTACGGTGAACCATAATGTTATGAAAGAGACAATCTGCAGTGTTAGACACCAAGAAGTCATAGCAAGGCATGAAAGGAAATGGATTCCCTTGGTAAATAACCATCACTTGGGACTTGGTTTTAGTTGCCTGCCGAGGGAAAAATAACATTCTGAGAATAAATGGGTTTACAAGTTGAAGGAAAGAGATGGAGGAGAAAAGCGATACAACAAGTCTAGCCTTGTAATCAAAAGGGGTTGCACAAAAAGAGAAAGGTATAGATTTTTGATGAAACATTTCTATTGTTAAATGACTTCAATTAGAACTATTTTAAAGTCTTGTGGTAGTATAAGATTTTCATCTTGAGCAGTTAGATGTAAAAACATCTTTCCATGGGGATTTGGAAGAGATTTATATCCTGAGGGGGTATGAGAGATCAAAGGGAAGAGGAGAATTTGGTATGCAAGGTTAAGAAGAAGCTTATATGGCCCTAGAAATCAAAATCCAAGGTAATTAGTATCTAAAGTTTATGAGTTTATGTGAGCGAGGGTTATAGTAGATGTCATTACGATCCCTGTGTTTGTTTTAAAAAGCTATAAAATGGAAACTTTATTATCTGCCTTTATTGTATGTGGGCATTAGCTGTTCACCGAGGATCTAATATGCGAGGATATAAATGTGCTTTAAAAAGAAGAAATTATTTAATTCATTTGTGATGAAGGATTTGGAGTGCTGAAAATTCTTGGTATGAGAATAACAAGAGCGAGGAAAAATTACAAGCGACATTGTCTTAGAATTTGAGTGCACAAGAGAAGGTGTTGGAGAGGTTTAAAATGCGAATACAAAACAGGTTCGACATTAGCCATTTTCAAATTAACTAAAGGAAATGTGTCCCAAGACACAGAAGGAGATAGAGTACATGTCCAAGGTCCTACCTTATTCATGGTTAGCAACAGTATGCAATGGTTTGCACAAGACGAAATATTGCACATGATGGGAGTTGTGAGAAGATATATATGAACAATCCAGGTAAAAAAAAACATTGGAATGATGAAGTGGATTCTCAAATATACTTGGAGATGCGCTAATCATGCATTATTTTTTTGGAGGTTCAAACAATGTTATACACGGATCCGTTGATTCGCATATGGAAGGTGATAAAGATAGTAGGAGGAGTACCACAAGGTATGTGTTTTACTATAGGTGGAACAACAGTGCAAGTTGGATTTCCAAAATACAAAAGGTTGTTGCACTTTCAACACTTGAAGTAGAGTATATTTATCTTCCTGAGAGGCTAGTAAAGAGATGATTTGGATTTACCAAAAGGTTTATGGAGGGTGGGAAGAAGAAATATGAGGTTGTAATGTAGTGAGAGTGCCATTCATCTTGCAGAACTCAACCTTCCATTGAGAGAAGACTAACCATATCAGTTGAGAATTTACCATATCTACGATCCTGGAAGATGGACATTTGAAGTTGGAAAAGATACACACTAGCGGAATCCTACTTGAGACATATGTTAACAAAGGGGTAGCAGGGGAGAAGCTGGGAGTTCTACTTTCGATTTGGAGTTAGTGTCAAAGAATATGAAGATGAAGATGAGAAATTTCGAGGTCCAAAAGAGGTTGAGAGTCCAACATATACAACAATGATGGAGTTGTGTTGAGATCAGTCTCAAGTGGGAGATTGTTGGTTGTAGACCTGATTATCTCCACCGATTCAAATGTCTTTTACTTTGACCCGTGTTTGTACTTATGAAGTATTTACATACCCTAGAAGTATGTACCCCTCTTCAAGCGAAGTCACGGAGAAGTACCACTCTACTTGAGTCGAGGGGCTATCCCAGGTTGCAGGAAATCTGGGGCAAAGGCTGGCCCCAAGGGAGTTGAGAACGTTCCACAATGGGGAGAGTTAGAGAGAAAATCCTACCGAAGGAAAGAAATTGCCTTGTAAATGTATTATGTAATTTCATTTGTAAATACAGGTATTCATTATAAAGGTCACATATATAGCGATAGAGATTAATTATGTTAAGATTTGTTTTCCTAGAAGGGAACCCTCTTTTTTGAGGGGAATGTATTGCGGCTATAGTTGATGGAAAATATTGTATTACACTGAGATAGAATTTGTGTGAGAGAAGTTACAACGGGTTTTGTAGCAGGTTGTATCCCTTCATATGCTTGATAATAATAAAGAAAGCACCTAGAAATTTCGGTGGGTAGTAGCCCATGCTTGGGTGAACCACATAAATCTATGTCTCTATTGTGTGTATATTTTGTTTATTTTACGCATTTTGTTTTTATTTTATTGCTCCATACGGTCCTGTTTTTCTAACTTAAGCCAAAATACAAATAAAATATTATATTAATATTTCTTAAATCATAAAGTATGGATAATCATTTGATCCTAAGTTCAGGATTGGGGACAAGTGGGACAAAGTAGCTCCCAACATGATAAGTGTCAAGGTGGGAACATGCGCGCATACATATTTTTGGACTTAGTTCATTTCCCCCATCTTTTCCATCATTGTTTCCATGATGGAGTCACTCGATCAATCATCCATGAGCATGAACACATCCATTGAGATATCCTTTGTATATTCATGAAATGTTACGTATGAATTTGTATCCATAGCCATTTTTCTGTTGGTGTATCTGTTTAGCTTGGTAGATGGACTGAAGAATCAAGTTGTCGGGGCCAGGTGGATAGTCTGAGACCCTCAGCCCTCAAATTAGGATCCCTTACGAGGATCGTTCTTCATTTCCATGAGCCGGATAAACTCTTCCAATTCCCTTACGTGAATCTGGCTAGCATACTTGCGATCCACAAGTCCTTTCGAGGCTTCCTTCAGCGCGAGCGACACTATGATTAAGCTCCCCTTCCGTGTGACCACCGGCTAGGCTTCCCACTAGCGCTTCTTGCCTTTCACCACTTCGCAAATCGAAGGGTTGGACTTCCATCCCCTTATCTTATAGACGAGACGAAATTCAAGGGTGACTCTTCAATGAACAATCGTGTCACTTTGTCTATTCACCGGACCCCACCTTGCAGATTAATAGCGTTCATGCGGCTCCACTTCTCGCCGCCCTTGGCTCTGCGATCTTGTCTCCTTTATCCTATCATGACACCCGAAGTGTTGAGATCCAAAACTCCTCAATACTTATTATCGCAGCTCGCGACCTCGCTACTTCTCCTTCTAATCTTCAACTCTTCAATTGCATAGAATTCCTGATACGTCATCCCACTTGCCGGTCCACAATGAAACTTCTTACCTTTGGACTTAAGTGAACCTTGATGCAAAAACTTTGACCCTTCAACTCACAAAACCCAGAAATGAGATTTGATAGGCAGAATCCAGCGACTGGATGACTTGGATCCCTCACGATACATTCTTCGGGCTTACGGCGAAATCTCACCTTAACTTTATTCTTGCTTCTCTACAAGGTCGGCGACTCTTGTGACTTAGTGAATTATTCTCAAAGAATTTAGGCCGTCCGTTTCTTCGTGGACAATTTCTGCGAATTTTAACCAAGTATTTCTCCATGGAACTTACCTGCCTGCAATGAAAACTTGCTACACCTCCTTTGAACGCCTTAAGGCACCAACCTTTTGTGATTTTCTTCCGACAAATTAGAAGACCCTATCCTCGGGCTTTCTCCAGCTCCGAGTCTTAAAGAGGACTCCCTTTTACCTCCTTAGCGGTGAATCCTCCAATTACTTCAAAGAATTGAAGTCGCTCGACTCTGCGCACACCCGTAGTAGTAGTCCTTCTTGCTTGATTCCTCTCCAGTTACAAACTGGAACTTTACTTGGCGCACCTCGCCCGTAGCTCATTGTTCAACTTACGCCCACGTGAGGAATGAGAACAATTTTATCCCTCACGAGCTTTTCGAGGATATGAGACTCGACTTAAATCGATACGCTCATGGGACAAACTCGCGCACTCCTTCGGGAATTTTACTCACTCGAGGCGGAGAAGCAGGTGAAACTCATTCCTTACTCTTCCTCCTAGATTTCAAAAATTTAACAAGAAATCATATACACATGGCATAAACAACAAATGCATGGCCGGAAAGTAAACATCCATGAGCATAGCATTCAACAATGCATACACAAAGAATATATGAGAACTATGAGTCTTAATCAAGGCTTTTTGTATTAATCAAGAACTTACGTACATGGAATTCTTTACACAATTCTCTGCTTCTTCTCTTCCATGCTCTATCTTGACAATCATGTTACAATTATACAATGAGATTATTATATCCCATTTTCCCTCTTGCTCTCTAAAAGCTGTCTAATCTAGAATTAAATTCTATCTACCACATTCATTACACATAAAGGCTCCTATCTACTATAGACGAGAGCAGATCACTCAAGGTCCACACACAATATCTAAATGCTTCCTTAATGAATTCATTAAATATTTCAAAACATTTTCAAAATGTGCTCGATGCTTTCTGTTGTCTCTGCATCTAACTCAGCTGTCTTGCATGCCCTTACAATCTGCATCCCGGATATTGAAGAGGTGGGTTTTAGGCCCATGAGAAATTCTTTGGGTGAGAGTATTGTTGGGGATTGATTTCCTGGAAGTCTTCGGTACCCAGCTTCACAATGCTTTTTGAGACTTCTGTCAGACACATTCTTGGCGAAGCCCATAAAGGGCTGTTGGCGGAGAAGGGGCACACTTCACAGGTGGGACGGGCATGTGGGAATGAAATTTGTAGGTTATTCAGTTTGAGTTGTCACACGGATAGATCTTTCCTACCAACCCTTTCTATGAGCCTTTAGCGGTTAGGAATCCTTTTACCCGTGTGGAGTTTAATCCCATCTCGGGGGGTGACTCCTTGTTGAGTGATGAATATATGGAGTGTGGTCCTGAAGAATTTGGGGAGGTTAAGTGGAAGATACGTATCACGGAGTTAGATGAGCATTAGCCTCAAAGATAGAGATGTGTGAATTGTGATAAAATTTATCTTTGCCACTATTATTCACGTGCTTATTTTTATGGTTATCATATGTGGTTATAACTATGTTTGTACATATGAGTACTTTTGTCTGTATATGTTTCATGTACATGTTTATTGTTATTTCACTGTGAATTCGTATGTTTATATATATTGTATGTTTACATTTATATATAATGTTTCCGCAAGAGTTTTAATGCGTGTATATAATGTTGCATCTTGAGTTCAATTTTCATGTGGCATAGCTTGGTTTGGATGTAGGGTATGTTAATGTATGTTCCTGAAGAGAACAATAAAGAGTTCTGGCCGTGGCGTGGATAGAAAGAGATGGCGGGGATGTTGTTTTACCCCATACCACAAGCTCAAATATAAGGTAGTTATATAGTTGGAAATCTTATTCCAAAACCTTTCCAATGGTATGGCATTCCCTCTAACTCATTAGGAATGAAGAGATATGAATTTTTCTGTCAGAAAACCCAACCAAAAAGTTCAGGTCGACCCAGCTAGTCTTTACATGTCAACCATGATAATGGGGACATAATTACTATAAATACATGATATATGTGTGCGTTACTGGGATAACCAAAGAAGAGAGATCAATTAATGGAGGTGCACAAAATTGATCTAAGGTGTGCTAAAGGTTTTGGGTTGTCTTTCTGGGATCTAAAGGTGGACAAAATAAGTCTAAGGGATTTTTCTTGGGTAGATTCTTGTTCTCAAGGTGCCCTATGAAAACTAAAGGTCTGTTATGGTATCATGTGCATTATTTTTAAGGTTGTGATGTTTCCATCGGTAGATGTTTCCGTCATTGATTATATTTTTAGGAATGTTATGAGGCTTGCTAGGGTTTGAAGGATTATACGTGGAATGAAGCGTGAATGTGAATTCAAAAGTACTCATTGTATGAAGATATTGGATTGGTATATACACATAAATTATATTAGGATGCTGAGTTTAGATTGGTGTCTCAGGTAGGTTGGTGCCTACATCTTGTTGAGTTGGTGCTCAATTGAGGATATTGGTGTCTTTAATAGGTTGGTTCCTACATATTTTTGAGTTGGTTCTTATTTAAGGAGATTGAATTATGCATTAGGTTGGTTCCTACAATATTTTTAATAGTAGTTTGGTTCCTACAAACATCTATAAATACAATTTTTTTGGGTTTTCTCCTACAAGGGTTTCCATGTTAAACTGTGCATTGTGATTTGAGTTTATAGGTGAGTATTGTTTCTCAACTAATGAATTATTGATGAATTGTTAAATAAAGTAAAAAGTATCAGATCAGGTTTCACCCCCTCTCAGTATAAGCATAAATTCAACATATCAATATCAGTAGCCATAGGTGTACCAATGTATTCCCAACATTTGGAATAGTGGCAATAGGTGTACCAATCTATATTCGTGGAAAGATAAGGTAAAGTAGTTGTAAAAGGAACCTGTAACACTTACCAACTACTAAGTTTATTTATAAATGATACATTATACCACTTTGGAATTCATAAATACATTTTTTTGCTCTCAGTTTCAAAGTATTTATTCTTAAGGAAATTAAATATTGACAAATTAAGTAGAATAATGATAGGCCTTCATTTGCAATGATATGGAATGATCCTCACTTAGTAATTGACAAGTGATTTTTTTATTTTAATTTTCTTTTGCAAAGGAATTTAATACTCTTTTACGAAGAGTGAATGGGGTCTTAAAGGGAAATGAAGGATTCAAATTTGATCCTTGCTTCCAACTCTTAAAACAAAATTCTATAGGAAAACAATTTCAATAGCCACTTATTTTTACAAAACCCTTAAAATTTCGATTGTAATTCATTAATTCATTATTTTTTTACAAAACCCTTAAAATTTCGATTGTAATTCATTAATTCATTATTCATTACATAGATGGATGTATGAAACTATGTAATATTATAAATACATTCAAATTATATCAATAGTGCAAGCACTTCAAGTGTTATTTTACATATCAAAAAACAAATTTAAAATCATGAACTTAGTTGTTCAAAATATAGTATGCACATGACATTGCTTCAAATAATACCAAAAATTACACATGCCACACAATCCTTCAATGGGATTTCTTGTAAGGCCTTGTAATGATTACATGGAAAATGATTTGGACTATCTCTAAAATGGTTGGGCTTAGTGTGGTGTTGGAAGTCTATCTATCAAAGAAAGAGGAGGTAAAACCTACATCCTATACAATCCTTTCCACTTTGCTCTCTCCAATATTTCATTTGGACCATGAAAATCAAGTTTGAATGCTAGGAGAGTTGAAAGGAATGAGAGGTGTCGAATATAATTCCTACATTAATCAGTGCGAGAAGAATGTGCAAAAAATAAAATAAATAGTAGTAACAAATAAATAACACCGAATAATACAACCATTACACAGTGAAATTATTTCTAGGGGAAAATCCTCACACTCCAAAGCAATATCAATGTATTATTTAACAAATAACAAGGGTAACATGTAGTATACCTAGAGAGGTAATATGGGGTACCTAGGGAGGTATGCAATGGGAGTAATAATATATATATGACCATGTACATGTAATAGTGTGAACACAATAAAGGTGAGAAGGAATATTCTAGTAGGCTCACCTTTATTGTGATCACACTATTACATGTACATAGTCATATATCTATTATTACTCCAATTGGGTACCTCCCTAAGTACCCCACATTACCTCCCTAGGTATACTACAAGATCCAAGTCATGCATGGCATAATTCCTCTCATGTTCTTTTATATTTCTAGATATGTATCCAAGACATGCCCATTCTGAGTGAGGACTCCACCAAGTCCTTCTTTGCATGCATTTATACATACCACAAAATTCTCATTGGGGTTAGCAATATTCAAAATAGGTGCACTAGTAAGAAATTCTTTTAATAATTTAAAATTTTCTTCACACTTCGCTGTCCACTCAAACTTACTTCCCTTTTTTTGTAAAGAAGTGATGGGATGATAAATTTTAGAGAATATTGCTATAAATATCCTGTAGTATCTGACTAATCCCATGAAATATTTGACATCTAAAACATTCCTCGGTGTTGGCCATCCTCTAATGGCTTCAATATTCACTAGGTCTACTGCTATACCTTCTTCTAAAATAATGCACCCCAAATAATTGTTTTTCTCTTGATAAAATGATCACTTACTAATATTGGCATAAAGCTGATGTTCTCTTAGTACTTGCAGTACCAACCTCGAGTGATGTTCATTTTCTTCTTTTGATTTAGAACAGATAAGTATGTCATCCAAGAACACAATTACAAACTTATCCAAATAATTTTTGAATATGTCATTCATTAAGCACATAAAGAGAGCTGGTGCATTGGTCAATCTAAATTTTACCACTACAAATTCATAATACCCATACCTATTTCCAAAATTTTTCTTACTGATGTCTTTTTCCTTGATTCTCACCTGGTGTTATCCTGATCTTAGGTATATCTTTGAAAAAATATTTTCTCTTCTTAGTTCATAAAATAGGTCATCAATTATGGTTATAGGGTATTTTTTTCTTCAAAATGGATTTGTTCAACTGTATAAATTCAATACACAACTTCAACATTCCATATTTCTTCTTCACAAAGAGTACTAGTTCTCCCCAAGTTGAAACACTTGGGTGTGTGTACCCTTTTTTCAACAACTCTTCTAGCTTCATTTGTATTTCCTTTAATTCTGGTGTACTCATTCTGTAAGTTTTTTTTGACACTAGGGAATCTCCTTGATCCAGGAGGATATCGGTGGCCACCCACCTATTCTAACTGGCCCAAAACAATCTTCTAGCAATTTTCTATTTTTAGCAGTTTTTCGATTCCTAAACTTCCGGGGTCATTTTGAGGGCCTAAATGAAGTTTTTTCAGGATTGAGCACCTACAACATCAAGCTCTTCAAGGATGAGGTATTGTGTGATGTTTCCCCTCTGTATGTTTTTGATGTTCTTTTGGGCCAACCATATATGTGGAAACGTCATGCTGTTTATGACTCTCGACCCCGTAGTGCCATTGTTACTCTGGGGGGTCAGATCTACAAGATACCAAAGGTAGTTCCGACTAGTGTCCCACCAAAAAAGTGCCACAAGTTAATCTCGCATACTACCAAATTCATCATGTTCACAATCTGTTGGAAAGGTGAATAGAAGGACACTGCAATCACTGTAGCCTTGGCCCAAGAGATTTCTATCCAACAGAAGTAGAGTGCAGAAGAGAAATAAGATATTGTTTCTTCACCTAAAAGGTTTCTTACACATTTCTTAGTCAATCCAATATACAACATGTTGTTTTAAAAGGCCCAACCCTTCCAACCACAGGTTTTTTATAGCCTTTAACAAGCTAAACATCACAACTTCTCCAACAAGGCAAGCAACTCATCAAGATGCAGATTCAACTACAAGGATGAAATATGTTTGAGGGATATGGATATTGGCATTCCTTTCACATTGCTCTGCTTCACCTCTTCATCAAGGCATGCAAATGTATTATTATGGAAATATAGGACATCATGATGCTTGTCCAACAAATCCATTCCAATCAAGATACCATAGGATCCTAATGGTATGATATTCAGGTCAACATTAGTACTCACTCCATTCATATTTATTGGACAATATTTGTTAGTCTCATTGATCCTTCTTTTGGTTCTAGTGCCTAGTTGAACCAAACATGACTTTTCAAGCTTACTTCTCTCTAAATGAAATAATACCACTATTTTTTGATCAATGTAACCATGGATTGCTCCTGAATAAATTAAAATAGAAACATGGTGATTAATGATCTTACCTTCCACCTCAATCATATGGGATCAATGTTCTACTTGTCGATTGTTGGCGTGTAGTGGGTAGACCCGGGGTTCAACATTAATTCACCAACAAAACTATAAAGATACTTGTTATCAATGAAATTTCGTCCGCAAATGGTTACAGAAATCCAGTATCGTCAAACAGTTATGAGGTCACCCATGGACCAAAATTACCAAAAAATCATTTCCAAAAGGTCCAAAACTATACAACCAGTGATAAAATTAAAGTGCGCTATAACTACACAGGGCGCGCGCGCACATGCGCTATCCAAAAACGGAGGAAAAGTGCACATGCGCACGATGCACAACTATGGTCGCTAAAAGCCGCGCACATCTAAGAACGATGCATTTATGAGATTGGTCAGCCTCCCACCCACTTCTGGTTCATCTTCCAAGTTGATTTGACACCCAAATCTCGGCTGAATCCGACTGGGTGGCTGGTGAAAGACCTAAAAATGCCCTAAATAGCCTCTTTTCACACTGTAAGCGGGTTGCACAATACCTCAAAGAGGTGCTATAAAACAAGGCCATGGGTGCACTTCATTTTCAAGGAATTCATTAGCAAAGTTATGCTGCTGCTATTCTCTTGAGGAATCCTCTTTTATCATCAAGAGTATACTAGCACCATTACATTGGGAAATCCATCTCACCTCTTGAGTGGATTAGCTTGGGATTCTTTCACCATTTCATTCAAAGTTGTAAGAAGAGCTTAGTTGTGGGGGTCCAAG
>SNQJ01S0058823.1:79266-95100 GCA_010110895.2 Picea sitchensis | reverse complement strand
TCTCCAAATATTATATAATGAGGGATTTCCATGGAGGAGGGGGAATGGAGATTGAGAATTATACCAAACTTATGATCTCATGAGTGGTATGTCATTTGGAGCATCAACTTTCTGTGTGTGGACTCTTTAAGCAAGGGTTTGGACACGAGGAACTTGATGAAGCTGTTGCACTCACACCTATGGTTGTAAGTTTTATTCATTGTTGTTCTCTTTAATATAATATGCTTGGCATGTTTCTTTCAATTCTATGTTTGATCTCACATGAATTTGTCTCTAATAGATAGACCTATTTCGAACTAATCTCAGTACTGTAGGAAGTTGTTTGTACTTTTGTTTGTCTACAGGGCTTATCGAGGAGTTCAAGATTGGAGCTCAACTCGGACTGTGCAAGGACAAACACTGGTAAAAGGTACTTATTTTATCCTTCCTCCTCACACATCAGTTTATCTAGATCTAAAAGGAAGTTAGAGTCCACGATAAGCATCTTCTATCTTTAGAGTTAAGAGTCTAGCTCTCAAGAGGAGATCTACATGTCCGTAGGGAGATTTTCCTTCAACACTAACCCTAAGTTGCTGACGTCATCTTTGATGTAGCAACGTCTTGTTTTAAGAGAAATTGAATGGTGGTTTAGGAATTAATTGAATGAAGTGTTGATTGGTTACCTTGAATGCCACATTGTTCCAAAATTTATTGGTGGAGTGTCATATCTTTTTATTGCTATTAATAAACATTGACTTCGTCAACATTTATTGCTATATTTCTCATATACATTTATCAGATAGTCTTATGAAGTACCAACCCTTTGAAATACAGCTTGCATATATTATTTTTCTATTTCTTTGTTCTAGGCAAGTGTTCTTCATTGGGATTTACTTTATTATTGGCTGTTTAGCTGGGACTATTTTTTGGGTGGTGACTTGTGAAAGGGAAATTTGTCCTTGTCCTTTATTCTTTTCCCTTTCAAAACCCCAAGTCACCATGGACGTCTCCCCTGGGCATAACCTCCCTAAAGAGAAATAACCTAACCATCATGGTGACATTGGGTGGGATAGGTTCCTGTTATGCCAGTTTGTCCTTCTACCTTATAGCCTTTACTCCTAGCTACGAACTGTGCGATAACAAACCCAAGGTTTTTTCATGTATAATGGTATGCGTTTTAATATATTTGAAGGTAAGAATATTCTATATGGATAGTACATGTCATTACATTTCTGATGGTATGTGGAACGTCACATAACTCCTGATAGTTAGAGAGTTATGGCCATGAGAATTTGGAGAACCCAGGTTTGGGTAATGGACCCAAGTTTGTTTGATGGATAATGGTACGAGTTTTGATATATTTGCAGGTAAGACTATTCTATATGGATATTTCATGTCATTCCATTTCTGGTGGTATGTGGAACATCGCATAACTCCTCACGGTTTGAGAGTTATGGCCTCACAAAGTTGGAGGACCCTCATATGTCATCTAGAAGCCCCAAAAGGTCAAAGTAGTCAAAGTGGTTTAAGAGATTTTATAAGGTAAATAATATAGTGAAGTTATGACTGTACTATAATTCAAAGTGAATACAAAATAAATTATTTAAACAATAAATTTAATTGAGAAATTAGAAGTGGGTTAACCCTAAAATAAGGAAAGTGGGTTAAGATGGTTAAAAGGTAGCCCCTTGAGGAAGCTACATGAAAGTATAAATAAGAGGAAAGACTCTCTCATTTAACATCAAACTTGAGCATAATGAATACATACAAGTGACTAAGGTAACCAAAGGATATCTAAGCCGAATTTCATAGGTAAGGTGAAGTAAAGAAGGCCGAAATTCAAGGGAGGATAAATTCTTTTGATGATGCTTTCTAAGGTATGTAATTTACAGGTCATCTCACCATTTTCGCCATACATTTTTTTTTAGAATTATTTAGACCATGAAATTGATAGGAAATTGAGGAAACATATCCAAATATCTGTGGTAAACATTTTAGCTTGTGGGTTGTTTTATTTTTGGAGCTACACGCCGTGGAAAATAGGGTTTGTGGCTAGTCCTGAAACTAGTCTAAAACAAGTGTTTTGGGTAAAAATGTCAGAACTTCTTTATAACAGATACAAATTAATTAAGACCAAAAGTGTTGGTTAGAGTACTGTCTATAGTATTCTGTGTAACATTCTCAGATCCACAGAACAAATATTCCGTGCGGGGCACACTCTACAAGTTTGCTCTCTAGAATAAGCCAAAATTCAACAAGGTATGCCATTTTTGCTATAAATATTTTTCTAAGAGGTTCCAAGTAGTGACACTTGGAGGAATTGCATAAAACACACTGAATAACATTGTGTACTATTTTCAGATCTTTATTCATTATAGGTACATAGTTATGATTATTTCAAGTTAGGGTTGTTGACTAATTCAAAACTAGTCATGTGAGACTAAAGTGAAGTTTGATGAAAATGCTAGTCTCTTGTTGTTAAAGTTAATGAAGGTTTGCAGGTATGTGAGCATATACAGCAGGTCTATTACAAAGTTACAAATCATATTTGGATGATGAAATTTATGAGGGATTTTGTTTGAGGTACATGTTGGGTACATGGTTGAGACAAGTAGTTGATGAGTTGGCACATACATGAGGTGTATAGTTGATGATTGTTACAGGCGAATCCCCCTGCATACAAGTGGATTCCCTCTTAGGATCTAGACTCCTAATACCAATACATAAAGAGTGCTAACGTTGGTCACTAGCATCCTTTTAAATCTAGTTAAACTAAAGTATAGAGAAGAGGAAGAAAGGAATACCTTTTTAATGATGTTCTTCCTTGCACAATCTGAGTCGATCTTTGATCCCCAAGCTCCTCAATAAGTCCTGCAAAACAAAAAAATACAAAACAATCTTCCTATTCTACTAAGATTATCTTGAAACCAGATCTATCTAATAGAGAAGTTCATGTAGAATAAACACAACCTTGAAAGAAATAGGCCAGACACATATGTATATTAATGAGAACAATAAAGAATACTTACAGACCTTTGATGAAGGTGCATCAATCTCTCCAAGCTCTCTTTGTCCAGACCCTTTGCTCAAATGATCCACCAACAGAATTCATGTAACTTCAATGATATCTTCCTTATGAGATCATAAGTTTGATGCCTTCTTGTTTCACCTTCCTTATGAGATCATAAGTTAGGTGATTCTCAATTTCTCTATATACTTTTACCATGAGAAGTCCTCCTTATATAAGCTTGGAGAGACCCAACCACCTTAGAGATTCTTGGGATAGGTTGAGTATGTTTCTCCTTCAGTTGTGGATCCTCCCTAAGATCCAACCTTGACCTCAGATTCGAATCCAATCAACTCTAGAGATGAGGGGGATTTATCCCTGATTTTCCTCAACAACCCAAAATTTGTTGAAACAGGCTAGCGCTCCTGTAAAAGGGTGCACAGAGCATTGCAACGCTCCCCCAAATAATGTCAGGGAGCATTGGAACTCCTTGACAGTGGGTAGGGGAGTGCTGCCCTCCAAAATCCCTTTTTGAGTGGTCTATTCCATGGTAAATATTTTGTACTCGTAATCAAATGTTTTCTCCTTCTTAAACCAGTCTTTGAAGGTGTCTTAAGTGTCCTTGTGATGTCGTTAGAGACATGACATAGGCAATATGGAAGTATGATGTTTGTGACACTTGCGACCAAAAATGCAAAAATTGTGACACTAGTAATGACTACAATGGGTCATCATTGAAATGAGTAATTTTGATTTGTAACAGATTGCCCCCCAAAGTGCGAAGTCAAAATATGGAAACTAATGACTGAAGTACTTTGTAGACTTTTTCGAGCAAGGGTATGGAATTAGAGAACCTGGACGAAGCTGCACACAACCATCAACACAAATTATGACATGTTTCAAAATCAAGGTAGGCATACCTATGCTTGAATGATAAATACTTGCAAGGTATGGCTACCATAAGATACACTACGGATCCGTAATTGTATTAAAAAAAGGGTATAGCCACCAAAGATATAATGTGGATCTATAATTCCATGATATGAACTGATCATAGCCATGAAAAATACACAATGGATCTACGATACGACAAGACATAGCCACGAACCAATACAAAGTGGATCTATGTAACAATATATGTATCAATCTTCAAAAGAAACTCCGTTGCAACCTGGGCAAAGTATATATCAAAGTGATCACTCAACCCAGGGTATTCTTACTGGTCTCGATGCAGTACAAATCTAACCATGTGAATAGATGTCTTGATGTCGAACATGGTAGAAACCACTTGATTACTGGTCAAAGAGGTAAAACTTTAACAAGCGTGAGGGAGATCACCATTGAAGTCAATGATTCCCAAGGTACCCTAGTACATTTCAGCGAATGTGAATAGATGAGATGAATTTGTTCATTTGTGGAATCACTCGATCAGGGGCCAATGATGTAAACCCACTGTCAAAAGTGAGGAGGCATGCAGTTCCCAAGGTAATAACTGGTTTCTAAGTCTAGTTCCTGGATAATGTGTCGAGGTCGACATGAATAGATGCGTCGCAGGAGGGACTTGATGTATCCCCCATCAACGACACGAAACAAACACATAGATGTAAATTGGTGGATAAAATGAACATGGACTGACACAGATATTGAAACAAAAGATTTTTGATGGTTGACTCTCGAGGCAGATACTTCCCTTGAACATTGAGGCATGACAGTAGAAACATGACATGGACCAAAACTTGATGATGTAGTGGATACTATGACTTTCGTCGGGTGACCCAAAGGAGTAAGAAAACTCAGAGGATTGGTTCAGTGCAGAGGTTCAATGGATTTAAAATGCATGCAAAGACAAAGTGTCGTGTTCAAGGGCGACCGTAAGAGTTACCGGTAATGTTCTCAAAACCTGCTTGGCTTGCTTCCTTCAATCCCCCCCCATCAATATCAAGGAGGGTAGCACATGCTCGATATAACTCACATTCGGTAAGTCCCTCTTCCTTTATTTAATGAACTGGAAAAAGTAAGGGTTCAGTCCCATATGGGCCCTTCAATGTATGATTGTTTAACGAGTCCAGAGAAGGTAAACTTAGTGATTTTTCATGTGTAGAGAGTCTGAAAAGAACTTAAAGATGACTCCAATGTGGTCCTTTTTCGTAACGTTAGTCTTGCGAGGCCAAAAAAGAGATAAATTATCACTCGAAAGATGCGCTTTCAAACCTTTTAACGAGTGGTAAAGGAAGCAAGATCACTCAAAAATATTTTCATCTTTAGAGAGTGTGAAAAGAGCTTAAAGGAGACTCCAAGGGGTTACTTTTTCATATAACCTTTACGAGTCCAAAAAAGTGATAAAAGTATACTCGGTTACATTCTCATGTATTTTCTAGTGTGATAAAGAACAAAGACTAATCTTGGTATTGGTTTCATTTTTACACAAGCTTGAAACAAAATTAAAGTATGATTGTAAATTCCCAACGTAATTTCCAAAGGTTGGGATACCCATGGATGGTTGGTACTCTGCCCCCAGCTTGAAAAGATAGTGTCTTAACTCTAGAATGATAATCAAACGTTGGAGACATTCCCCCCCAATATTCAATTCATTCACTGACTTTGAGGTTGTCACCAATTTATGTACTAGATGGAGAAAAAGGATGCAGGTGGATGAAATGAAGGTTCAAATACGAGACCCAACGAAAGACTCGACTCGACATCTACAAGATATGGCGAAAGACTCGACCTGATGGGAGAGGTGACTGTTTCATTTTTTAACAAGCTTGACATGAGAAAATATCTATGCTCAGGACTCCGAGTTCAATCCCCAGATTTCTGTTTCATTTTTTAATGAGCTTGTTACAAGGAGGAAAAACTATGCTCAAGACCTCTGTTTCATTTTTTAACGAGCTTTCCACAGAGAAAAGAAACTATGCTCGTAGCTTCTATTTCATTTTTTAACGAGCTTGCCACAGAGAAGAGAAACTATGTTCATGGCCTCTTCTTGATCATGGATTCCAAGAGGATAACTCTCTGGAAGGAAACCATGTCAAGGGAAAAAACTCAGTCATGGATTCCAAGAGATATTCATTGGATGGAAGAAGAATGCTCGAGAAGGAACACAAGTCAAGGGTCTCGTCAGGGGTAAGGAGATCAGGCTCCAATAGCTCTACCAAAGATATAACCATATCAACTACCGGATCTTATTCATCGGAAGTTGAAATCATAGGAGTCAATGCCACATAATTGACCTATGGCAAGGGTGATACCGACTGCATATAAGACCCATTTAGGGAGGTCATTGGGTTGATGGTCAAGTCAGGTACAACAAATGAAGTTGATCAATAGTCACCATTCTTCCATTGTGTGGGAAATATATCACACGGAAAAAAGTTGACACAATAGCTTTCATGGCATATAAATAATCTAGCCCAAGGAGTAAATCGAAATCCAAGGGTCCTGGACTACCATAACATCCATAACAACATTTTTCCCTCCCAAAGTTACAAGAAACCGAGGAAGGATCCCTAAAGGGTGTCTGGTTTTTTTGTTAAAAGAAAACAGAGTCTAGGTAATAGACACAAGCTGAGGATAACCCAAAGCTTTCCAAGCAATAGAGGACAAAATACTAACGAATGGACCTTCATCTATCAATGCGTGAGGAATCTCTCGACCACAAACCTGTACTATAATATTGAAGGGAATGTGAGAGGGAAGATGAGGTCCAGTTATCACACCCCAATAAAAAAGGATGGCCTCATTACTTGGAGGGGGTTTCACAGGAGAAGGAGAAATTCCCCCCAGCATGGTAGATTATGTACCAATGAGAAAAACATGGGCAATATCGGGTTTACTCTCTAGCGGAAGAGTATGATCGATTGATAATGACATCAAATTGACCACTTGGGTTTCATTTTCAAAGGGGAGGATTGGGTCAAAAGGTGGAAATGGATCGATCACTTGGGTTTTACTCTCTAACGGGAGAGAGGGACCGACCAAAGATGGGATCGGATCAACCACTTTGTTAACTGGTTCAACTAAGGACATGACCAGATTGACGACATGATCAACCAGATTGGCCGATGAAGGGACCAGAGAAACCACTTTGGCACTCATCAAAGGAGGAGTGGGGTTGGCACTCTTTATATGAAGGGTGGGACTGACTAATGACAGGATTGGATCAATCACTTGGGTCTCACTTTTTAGATGAAAAATGGGGCTGATCGATGATGGAACTGAATCATCAAATTTGGTTAGTGGTTCAACCGAGGATGAAGCTAGATTGACTACCTGATCAACTAGACTGAACGAGGATGGAACCAGATTGACCATTCCATCAACTAATGATGGGTTGGGGGAAATCTTACGATAACCAGTTGCAAGTTGAAGCTTTACCAAAAGAGAAGAAGCCTCATCCATACAAGGACAAAGGTGAGAATAATGATCACCTTCACATAACATACAAGGAAATTTGACAGTTGTCTTCTTCTTACCAACCTTAACGTCACTAGTGGACAAGGCGTCACCAACATGTCTAGCAGGGGCTAATGACATGGAAGACCACACTTCTAAGACCTTGGGAATACCAGGGAAATCCATCAGAAAGTGGTCACCCTTACAAAGACTGCAAGGGAATTTGGGTTTCAGATTCTTCATTTTAATATTATTGACCTGATCAACATTCCCAGTACTATTAACAATAGCTGGTTGCTTGGATCCAACATATGATATGGTTGGAGGCTTGGTCCTTTTCAGGTTCTTCTTCTTCTTCTCTTTCCATTTCTTCTTTGTCTTATCAATCTGGCTACTTTCTTTAGAGCTTTCACTAGGTGAAGAAGGATAAAGGGAAGGAGACTTAATGGGTGAAGAGGGTGAAAAGTTGACATGAGGTTGATGTGTGGGTGGTGTGATTACATTTGAAGCACCTACATTCAATATCACCAGAGTGGAAAAAAACCATACCGGTAACCCAATTGTGAGACCTAGAAGGATCAAAGTAGTGATGTAAGGAGGACCAACGTTTCCGTAAGAAGGAAAAATGAAGGGTTCCCCTGGAAAAGGGGTTCCTTCATTGGTCATTCCCCGAACTGACACCATAAAAATAAAGATACAACCTAGAGTCTGCTAGGGAGAACAAACAACACACGCTAAAAATCTAGTAAGCAAGCAAGCAAACAAAACCTTCTCACAATGAGCACACTAGTTGGTGATGAAATCCAACATTGTAGGAACAAAGTAAGAAGGGGATGATATAGAGTAGGTGGAAAATTTACATTACGACTTGCTTAACGGACTTACATCTTGGTGCAAGATGTCACACATAATCATGGGTATACCCTCCAAGGAGCCTGAGTGAGTCTGGCCAACATCGATTCCAGGTACTGTGAAGACTTTCCCCTCCACAGTCACCTTGTGTAAATACCCTAAAGAGATAGGCCACTAAGGTTACCAACTACAACAATGATGCATGGGGAAACAATCGACAGTCTGATCCACACGCAAGGGCAGGGTATCTGGCCCGAAATCAACTTGAAAGGATTCCACTCATCATTGTGGGTATACCTTCAAGTGACCCCCATAATACGTGCAATATCTACACCAAGACCAACAAAGCAGGGTGAGTAACTCTGCCAGTGTTAATGCGACGTCAGGTTTGACCCTTGTGTGAGAAGGGCTTCCCAGGACAAAATGTAGTAATTGGATTTCACCGCTCCCTAACACAATATTCTATGTTTGTTTGTATCTTTGGAAAGTTATCTTTCACACCTATTCCAAATCCCTACAACTACTCTGATGTAGGTTTGCTACCAGAAAATATAAAAATGTCTAACCAATTTTTAGTTTAGCGTTTTATTTTTAAGGTCATTTTTACTCAAAAGGAAAATGTCATGGACAATATGGTGTTTTGACCGACTTGAAAGTTATGCAAAGAGATTAATATGAAATATTTTCATTTCGATGAAAGCTATGCTACGAGAAGGAGAAAACATTCATCATTACAGATGCACAATGTCCCAAAAAAGCCAAAAAACGTGCAATTCTGCTACTTCAAATGCAAGCTAGTTTCACTACCCAAAAGAAAAACTACATTTATCTTATTTTCTTGATTATGATGTATACATAAATTAAATACAAAACCTTCAATGATTCACTACTTTCAATCAGGAGAAAGAGTTCTATGAAGATGCAAAAGACACGAAGCAAAAGGGCTCTCAAGGCGGTGAGGTATGAAAGAAAACAAGTAGCAAATTTTTCTAACAAGAAATAAAACCATCAAGGATTCTACAACCAATCAAGAATTCAAATAATACAATAAAGTGTAGGGAAGAATCCAAGAAATGATAGGGAGAAAGAGAAATCACTCAAAATAGTCCTGTCAAAAAAGTAGCTAGAAAAGACAATTTCACATTTCTGAAAAATGTTTCAAGCTCCAATCAAGAAAATAGGGAGTGATAATCATAAAAAACCATCAAAAACCAATCAAAACAACTTCACAAACAAACCACAGACTCTGGGTAAAGATCTCTGCAAAACAGGCTGCAAAAGACTGATCAGAAGAAGGAAAAAACTCTCAAAAAAGAGGCTAGCGCTCCCTAACACAAGGGTATAGAGTGTTGCAACACTCCCTAAAGCACTGTAGGGGAGTGATGGAACTCTCCTATGGCCTAGGAGGGGCATTGAGCCACCCAAAAATTCAAAAAACAGTAAAAAAGAAGAAGAAAAACTCACCTAGAATGCAAAGAAATTGGTGAAATTGCTAGTGAAGGTAGGAGAAGGCAAATGGATGATGAACAACTAGTAAAAGTGATCTAAAAGGTGGAAAAAGAGAAGGGAAAAACCAAGGAAAGACAAATAGGAGTTCCTTCCCCAGTGGATTCACCAATTTATGTTACAGGAGAATCCCCCTATGGACAAATGGATTCCCTCTTGGGCTCTAGACTCCTAAGACCAAGACAAGAAGAGTGCTAATGTTGGTCATTGACATCCTTTTAAATCTAGTTAAAATAAAGTATAGAGAAGAGGAAGAAAGAAATACCTTTTCAATGATGTCCATCCTCCCATAGTCCAAGTTGAGCTTTGATCCCCAAGCTCCTCGATAAGTCCTGCAAAACAAACAAAGACAAAACAAGCTTCCTATTATACTAAGATTAGCTTGAAACCAGATCTATCTAATAGAGAAGTTCATGTAGAATAAACACAACCTTGAAAGAAATAGTCCAAGCACATATGTTTATTAATGATAACAATAGAGAATACTTACAGACCTTTGATGAAGGTGCAACAACCTCTTCAAGATCTCTTTGTCCAGACCCTTTGCTCAAATGATCCACCAACAGAATGCATGTAACTTCACTGATATCTTCCTTATGAGATCGTAAGTTTGATGCCTTCCTATTTCTCCTTCCTTATGAGATCAAAATTTAGGTGCTTCTCAATTTCTCTATATACTTTTACCATGAGAAGGCCTCCTTATATAATCTTGGAGAGACTCAACCACCTTAGATATTATTGGGATAGGTTGAGGATATTTCTCCTTCAGTTGTGGATCCTCCCTAATATCCAGCCTTGACCTCAGATTCGAATCCAACCAAATCTAGAGATGAGGGGGATTTATCCCTCATTTCCCTCAACAACCCAAAATTTTCTGAAATAGGCTAGCACTCCCCCAAAAGGGTACACAGAGCATTACAAATCTCCCCCAAAGAAGGCCAGGGAGCACTGGCACTCCCTGACAGTGGGTAGGGGAACACTGCCCCCCAAAATCCATTTTTGAGTGGTATATTCCATGGTAAAGGTTTTGTACTCTTAATCAAATGTTTTCTCCTTCTTAAACTAGTCTTTGAAGGTGTCTTAAGTTTCCCTATGATTTCATTAGAGACACGACATAGGCAATATGACAGTATGATGTTTTTGACACTTGCAACCAAAAATGCGACACTAGTAATGACGACAATGGGTCATCATTGAAGTGAGTAATTTTGATGTGTAACAATGATGTTGGTACATCTTGATGAGTCATAGTTGATGAGTAGTTGATACATGATTGGTACATACTTGGTGCATGGTTGATGCACTTGTTTATGGTACAAGTTGATTACAGATTGGTGCATGGTTGATGCACTTGTTTATGGTATGGGTTGATTACAGGTTGGTACATGGTTGATGCACTTGTTTATAGTACATGTTCATTACAGGTTGGTTCATGGTTGATTCACTTGTTTGTGGTACATCTTGATTACATGTNGTACATACTTGGTGCATGGTTGATGCACTTGTTTATGGTACAAGTTGATTACAGGTTGAGGTACAGGTTGGTGCATGGTTGATGCACTTGTTTATGGTACAGGTTGATTATAGATTGAGGTACAGGTTGGTGCATGGTTGATGCTCTTGTTTATGGTACATGTTGATTATAGATTGATTGGTATAGGTTTACAACAATATATATCATAGTTATAGTGTGACAGTGGTTCCATCATTCTACTTATACGTCAGGGCGGTTGGACGGGGCAAGGACAGTTGGTTGTAGCCACCTTACGGTTGTAGCTGGAGAATATAAGGGGTTGTAGCCTCCTTCTGGTTGTAGCCAGAGAATTGGGGAGTTGGAGCTTCCCTCAGTTTGTATCCTAATAAACTAGGGGTTTGGAGCCTCCTTCCAGTTGCAAATGGAAAACAAAGGAAGTTTGTGCTTCCAATGAATGTAATTCTTCAAGACATATAAGAAAAATCATTCCGTGGTTTTCTCCCGCTTTGGGTTTCCATGTAAAACACTGGTGTACTGTGTATATGTATGATTGTTCATTTGGTCATTGCTTATTTACTCTACATTTATTAGATGATAATGCTACATTGATATAACACTTGAATTATATGGTTAAAAAAGATTAAATTTCTCTATTACTGATTCACCCCCCCTCTCAGTAATCCAACAATTGTATCTACCTTTGGAAGTCATTACTTCCTTTGAATAATAATACATGATTACTTCTTATATACTGTGCATGGTGTGTTGGTGTATCTATTATACCATTCTTCATTTTTGATTGGATATTATTCATTTTTGATTGGATATAAATTGAATACATGATCTGATTGAAGTACAAGTTCAAAAATACTAATTTCTCTAAATATTGATTCACCCCCCTCTCAGAATTTCCAACATCTCATCCCTCTCCTGAATAATTCTATGGAATTTTTCCTCTGACACATTCTTATCTGCAACTACCTTTGTCAACTCCATAAACATTGACACCATGCGTACTTGAATTTATTGTGTGATGCTCGTTTACAAATTGTGTAATATTTCTACGAGAAATTGAGACAACACTAAGTTGATATGACTAAGTTTTTTTTCTTACTCTTGCAATTCTGCTGTAGGAAAATCTAAATCTCCTATTGCTATATTCATTACCTAACACTCTCTTGATGCTACAGAAGGGTAGGATGCCATCCATTGAACCTCTTTTGTATGCATTGTACTCACCATTTTCTCTTGCTTTACTATTCTAACTGGAACTATCATCGTTGTTTCCAACATTTTCCATAGTGCGACAATCTGCGCTTGTACGTACAAGTTCATTTCTTCTTGTTTCTGTGTCGCTCACTCAAGATCCTCATCTGTAGCCTCCTTAACCTGATTCGCGATGTTTTCTAATTCATTGTTTGTTAGTGCTTGAATTGTCGCTTCCTTTACAAATCTCCTCTTCTTGCACTGTTGGACTTCTTTCCCCTTGTTTGTGTCTTTCCTCTTCTCTCCCGGGCATGATATAGTCTTCTATGTTCCTCCTGTGCCATTTCCTTGGTTTCCCTATGACACCCTATCCTTCTTCTTCTTCATCATATTCTATTCATTCTACATCGAGGTTTTGTGTCTTTGGCTACTATTTTTTTGTTGGTGGGATATTTCACTTAATGTCCTAATATTCCATGATATGTCCCATTTCTTCTTCAATCACCTTGTATCTCGTGGGAAGCCATTCTTGATATGGTTCCTTGTTTGATTGAATTTAAATATTATGGATACCTACCTTAAATCTCACAAATTCCTTGTATGATTCTACCACCTGTGGTAATATACGCAATGTATTCTAGATGCGGTAATATACGTGATGTCTTGAGAGCCAGGAAATCGATCTTGAAAAGGTTGTCATCATCGCAAAAACATGCATGGAAGGACCAGTAAATGATGCAGTAATCCAAGAGTTCACTGAGCAAGAGGCTGTCGTACTCCAACAGGTTGAAGTAGCTTGGGCCAAGCTTGAGACATTCGAAGCAGAGCTGATCAGACCAGACTGACTCAGGACAAGTCACAGGTGAGTGTTGGGGGCCTGTTGGCCCTTGACCAAGTTTTGAGGAACACTTGGTCATATTTGACCATTTTTGGACTTCGACAGTATGTTGAAAATGGAGCACCAGGTGAAGCAGAGATCACGGGATCTCAACCCACTTTTGGGACCCTTTTTAGGGTTTTGGGTTAATGTAATGGGAAAGGGATGTCGGCCCATGGGTTTACCCATGTTTCAGGCCCATTTTGTAAAGTATAAGTAGCTAAGCAATGTAAGAGAGAGAAGAAGATAAGCTAAGTGCTCATAAAGGATTTGTGTATGTTATGTGATCGACTTGCAGAGCTGAGTGCAAGTGCTGTAAGTGCTGAGTGCACAGATTGTAAGAAAGATTTGTGCTAGATCTACCCAAGGAAGGAGGATCTGGCGAGGTACGTGCAAATATCCTGTCCTATGCGGAGTACAAGTGTGAGCTTTGTGCTGTAACCTGATTGACCAAAGCTAATAAAGAAGAATAAGACTTTGTGGATGTAGCCCCACGATGGGGGTGAACCACGGTAACTCCGTGTGTTATGCTTGGTGCTTCGACCTAATGTGTTGGTTTCTTTCCATGTGTTATGATTTGATATGATTATTCTATGTGCTTTGCTATGATACTCTTAGATATATCCACTTTTCTTTGTGCTTCTTAGATGTATGGGTGTAGATATGACATATATGAAAATGCTGAGTGCTAAAACTACTTTGTTGTTGCTAAGTGCTAAATTAACCTAGATCCAAGTGAATGTTGCGGTGCTCTGTGCCATCTGTGGAGTGCATTGAGGGTTAAATACTGCTGAATGATCTTTGATAAAGTACTTGCTAAGAGTAAGAATCACAGATCTATGTCCCATCTAAGGTTGCAGACACCTGAGTCTTGCAACCACCCCTGCCTCTACCTCGGGTGAGACTTCATCTGTTTCGCAAGTGTTGTTGAAAGGGCCGATAGTTAGGGTTTTTTTGGTGCTCTATTGAAGTGTTGAACCCTGGGTCTGCCCTTGTTCCAACAAATGGTTCCGTTGCTGAGACCTGAAACTGTGATTGTTGGGAACTGAGGAAGAAAAAACTTTGTGCAAAAGGAAGCTCTATGCGTAGATCTGTTTCCCTAGTGCACATATTTTTATTTGACCTCTGAAGCTTTGTGCCAGGAATAAGATCAAATATGAAGAAAGGAAGATCATATCCGAAGAAAAGAAGTGAGATCTGAATTCTCTCTGCTCTAAGAAAAGTAAAAGTGGAAATTTCTGAAAGAAAGAAGTCAGATCTGTAGAAAAGAGGTAATATCTGTAAGCTCTGTGCTCTAATAAAGGTAAGAATAGTCAAAAGTTCTTAGATCTGAAAGATTTGTGCTCTGTAGAAGTAAGATAAGTGAAAATTTTTGTTTCTACAACATGGATCTAGGTATGTTTGATAGATTCTGTCCTAGCTTAAAAACTAGGGCATTAATAAATGAAAGAAAGTTTGATATGAATAGATCTGATAAGTATAATGATAGATATGTTATACCTATGCATAGAAATAATGTCTGGACTAACAAGTGGATGCAGGATCCTAGAAAGAAATTTATGAAGGCTAGCCACTATGATCCTAGTGCATAGTACAAGAAGAGTTGGGGATCATTGAAGAGAAATAGAGGATTAACTCTTTGTTATAGTTGCAGAAAACCAAGACATCTTGCTAAAGAATGCCCTAAGAGAAAACTTAGTTGTCTCTGTTGCAAAGATTTGGACCATGATGTATTGGATTGCCCTAGAATGATCGCTAAGTTGGAAAGGCTGAATCTGAATCAAGAAGACCAGAAGGTAGATATAGAAAAGGCAGAAACCCAACAAGAATCAAAGAAAATATTAATACGGATAAAATAAACCCTGAAGGAACATAAAGATGTTCGATTACCAAAGATCTTCAAAGAAAAGGAGCAAGTCGAAGAAAGAATAGGGGACTTCAAAATTGACTGTATTCTTGATGAAGAAACACAAGTGAACATTATGCCAGAAAGAACTTGGGAAGCTATAGGAAATCCTGTCATGATTCCTTCCCTAGGAGGAACAAGTTTATTCAGAGGAAAGCTAGTAAACCTATGTGGAAGGCTCACCCAGATACTTATGAATGTCAATGGAACTTTGACAGAGGAAGACTTTGAAATTATTAAATTTATTGAAGACAATGCCCCATTTACCATGCTCATAGGAAAACCTTGGATTGATAGAGAACAAGCCAGATGAAAAGAGGGAGAAGAAGTTTTGGAACAAAAGAAGCAAGAGTTAAAAGACTTTATGACTAGAAGGGTCATGCACTTGATTGAAGAACAGAAGAGCCGGTCATAGATATTTAATTCTAGCAACCCCAATGTCGAGGCTAAGAGAACACTAAAGGATCCAAAAAAGATTGAGTTACCTATTTTCGATACAGAAGAAGTATTACCCAGAAACCCTAGGAAATAATTTCAACATCGCAAAGTGTTAAGAACCAAACATAAATATAGCATAGAAAAACCTCAAGAAAAGTACTCAACGCCTTGAAAAAGAGATAATATCAGATAAT
>SNQJ01S0058823.1:10219-30341 GCA_010110895.2 Picea sitchensis | reverse complement strand
TTTTTGCACACAGAAACTGAAAGAGGTCTTTGCTCAGAACGGGCCGAATAACAATAACCTCTCATTTGCTTCTCATATTTTTTACATATTGGAAGAATCAAAATCATATTTGAGCCCTATTTTTCGGGATTCAAGATTGTCTTGTTTGAGACATTTATTTCAAACCCAAACCCCGGACAGCTGGAGATGAATTTCAAAAAAACGAGAGAGGTTTTTTCTCAAAACAAGTTGATATACAAAAACCTCCCCCATATTTTACACAGCTATATCAGAGTGGGAGAATATAAGACTTCCTTGGACCCTATTTTTCATAATTTTGGGAGGCGAATAAATCAAAAGAGATAGATGGAAGAGGGATCAAATTGACCAGGAAAAGAGAAGAAATTGAAGAGACAAATCATCAACCACTTCCATCCAAGAAGAGATAGATATATCAACAACTCCCATCAAATTGGTTTCCAGATGTACCTGACAACTAACCATAACCTCAGATTCTAATTTTTCTCCAGATCTGTGATGGTACAAGATCCTTTGTCAAATCGTATTACTATTTCTAGTAAAGTTGTTGGGGATTTGTTCTCCATTAATGTAACTAGATCCATGATTATAGGCAACAGTAATTGAACTCCTGGAAGCCTATTGTAGTGATTGGCTCTTATATATTTGGAGGCTTTTTGATGTAAAAGGGGGTTGGAATGGCGGGAGTATGGTCTGCCTGTGTATTTGAAAGTTATGTAATTTTTCAGGAACTTTAATAACATAGAGTTTTTCTAATAACAAAGATTCATCACAGTGCTTATTCTCAGTGAGTATTCCCTTTGTAATGCTCATTTCCATTAATGTTTATTCTTTTCCAGTATTTGACTGAGAGTATATGTTTGGAATTCGTCTTTATCTGATGCTCCATTTATGTAGAGAATATTGGTCTGTGTGTTAAAGATTTCATGTTCAGAACCCATCTGTATATGTTTCTTTGTTCATGAATCTATATCTTTTGTTTTTATTCTAAAGTTACATCTGAGAATTCATCATAGATGCTCTCATTTGTAATGGTATTTTCTTATTTCTGTACTGCCTTCATCTGAATGCTTTTTATTGTTGGAAATTGTGCTTATTTTGCCTTTGTTCCTTCAAAAATACATTGTTGTGTTAATCTTCCAGATCTATCTTAGAAGTTGACTCCATTTCCCAATCGTGTTCCCTTGTTGTTTCAACCAAAAAATTCAAAAACCAAACCCTGATCTATCATAACTAGCCTAATAATTTAATCTCAACAAATCTAAATCCTATAGAGAGATCCCTCTCTGAAGCTGGAAGGGCTAGATCCCAGCTTCCAAAGTGGTTTTGTGGTTACCTCTGTCAATTTCTTCCTTAGCCTAAGAAATTACAGAGTGCTAACAGACTACTCGTGCTTTTAGGCCTAGTGTCGGCTTCAGCATGTTTTCGTTGAACCAATTGCCTATGCATTCCTATCAGTTCTCAGCCTTGCAATTTATGCCTTTGTGACTCGATACCTTATCCCTAGAGGGAACATCCCCGGAGTGTCCTCATCCTGCACATGCTTCCTTGCATTGAGAATAGGTATGTTCCTTGCATTCTGGAACTAGTTTGCTTGTATGTGACACTCATTTCCTCCACTATACAATAAGCATTATTTTATTATTTTCCAGCATTCATTAACATTAAAAAGACAAAAAAAAATTAAAAAACGAAAAAGAATGGGAAAACATCTATCTCTTTTGTTGGCAATAGTCTTGTTTCCCTTGAACAAAGAAAAATCTTGAGTTAGTATCTCATCATTTTGGGTTTAGTATGGATTTAGGAGACTTTTTCTCGCTTTGAGTTTTTTCTCCCCCGATTGGTTATTCTTCCAACTATATGGAGCAGTTGTTGATGCCTCTTGTGTCACAAATGTATCCCAGTTTATAGTCATGACTCCCAAGTCACATAATGTGTCGTGCTTATGTTCAAGGGAAATTTTTCAACCTGTGTCAGCCATTCTTCAATTATCCTTTGACCTTGCAAGTCAGCCTTCCCAAGTCAGTATCATCATCACAAGTATCATTTTCTTCATCTGATCTCTTCCAAATATTTGACCTTTGTCCACCCCTCGTGATGGATGATGGAGGATTCCTTAATGCCTTCCTTCCAGTGGGTTGCCTCCCATCGAATTTGACACATCTTTCTCTGGGAGAGGGATCTAGAGTTATGGTTGGTGCCTTGGGGCTTGCAGTCATCATTGGCAAGTTCCCTCGCTACTGACAGTGGGAATACATCAATGTCCCCTGCTCGATAGTTTCTACCAGGTGTTCAATTCCAGCTCATTTATTCACACTTGTTAGATAGTACCATGGTACCTTGACTCACATCATCATTATTAATGGGTTGTCTCGCATTTGTTAACGGTATATATCAATGATCGGTAATCAAACAATGTCTCACTGTGTTTGAATTCATCTCATCCATTCACATAGTGTAGAATTGTACCACAACGAATCATTTTGAAGACTCTGGGTGAAGTACGAGCACCACTTATTTTGTTCTCCTTCCCGACTCATATGCTACCACATCCAAGACATTGGTACTTGCATAGAATCAATTTGTTCATTCTCTTGGTTCCATATATCATATGTTCTTGATCTTGAGATATAGCTCCATTGTGTATCTATTTGTGGATATGTTCTACTTTGGCATGGATCCACTATGTATTCTCCATGTCCATGCGTACTAATTCATATTTATCACATGGATCCATTGTGTATTGTCCATGGCCATGGAAATTAGTCATACTTTCATATGTACCATGTATACACAATGTATTTGTTTTTTGCAGCCATGCTTTATCACTCCTGACCATGGATATGCTCGACTTGGGAAACAAAACTTTTACTTGATTTTTGTTGATGGTTATTTCTTTTTGGATCATTTTTTTGGGAACCTTCGTGGAGACTTCGATGCATCCTCTCCTATCATAGTTTCATAATGTATTCCTGCCATCATTTTACCCTTATGAACTCTCACATTAGGGGGCATATGTTATGGCACAAAATGCCACACTTATGCATTTGTGCCATGGCATAACCCTTTTCCCAATGCTTGTTATAATTTTCCCTAAAGGTCCTCTCAGAAATCATCTAAAAAGCATGCCCTAAGAGCATATATGTGGGTTTCCCTAGTGCAACATGTGGACATCTACGACTTTCCTCATTGCAACCCACAGATGCCCTCATTTTTGGTGAAAAATAAAATAATCCTATGTTTTCGGGTGGGTTTTTCAATTGGGCTTGTTATCGTACAATTTGTACTTTCCCAAATCCAAAGGAAAGTGGATATTGAATTGGCATAACAAGGAGGATGACCTATCACTTTCACCTTAATAGGGAACCTCTTTCTATTAAGCAGTAGTACCCCATGGGAGACATCCCCAATGACCTGGGGGTTTGAGAAGGCTAAGGTAAAAGTTGTAAGAAAGTCCCACCCCTCTCACAGGTCACTCTGATCAAAGGTTCCAAGGTTTTAATGAGATGAAGCAAAATGTAATTTAAGTGTACCTGCCCAGAACAAGATAACAAGTAGAATAGAAATGTTGTTTGCAAGTACCATATGATGTTAGTGCTTCATAAAACTATGAATTCTTAAAAGATAAGAAAGTTGATGTAAAAATGAAGAAATATAAGTATTTATAACAGCAATATATATTTAGCAGCAACTACAACAATTATGCCTAAATAATGCTTCAAAAATGACAAGAAATAATAGCCTTAAATTGACAAAATTATAATAGTTGTCAGAAGCAATTATGGCAATGTATAATCATCTTTTAATCTTTCTTTTAGGATGAATTTGTTGTTGTTATAGATGGTTGTAGCAATATTTTGCAACAACAGAAAATTATTTAGTGAGTTAGTCTAATATAGAGTTAGAAAGAGTTAGTAAAAGTCAGAGGGAAGATGGTTTAAGCGTTGTTTGGTCAATCAATCACTTACAAGAAGTGAACTAGTGCCTTTTAGGGTAATGGATTCAAAGTTTGGTGCAGCAATTCTTACAGGAAAACAAAAAATGATAATAGGTAATCTAAAGGGATGGATAAGATGCTTGATGTGCTAGTAACCTAAGGCCTCAATATCTAAACCCTAGAAGGAAAAAATGATAGAAAGTAGGAAACCGTAGGCCCTACCGATTTCCTTCTTCCTTAGATCAAGCTTGAAATAAAATATATGAAGCTAATGAAGCAATGCTACTAGAGTAATACAAAGGTAGGGCTCTAGTGTATCCTTCAAAAGAGATGTTTCCTAACAAAATCAAGTAGGTGGAAAATTATAAGGAAAAGGATAATAACATATGCTTCTCCCCAAGGGTTTCAAACTAGCAACTTCATAATCTTAGAAATCAACAAGCAAATTTACCATAACCATTCAAAATCAATGAAGAGTTGCAGATTTACTTACTTCATCAAGAATAATCTAGCAACAAAACCCTAGTTGAAGACATTCCACCATGAAAATACCAAAATACAACAAGAATAACCTCTCCAAGAAGTTGTGCACCACTTAATTCCAACCAAGTACCCTTAAAGGGATGAATTTCAGACCTCACACTTGTGTGAGTGAAAGATGATGAAAAATATAAGAGATTTGTCCCTTATTTATACAATAATCATGACCTTTAATTAAAATTTAGGTCAAAAAAGGCTGGCATGGCCAAATTACATCAAAAATCCAGTTTGTACAGAAATTTAAATAATTAAACCCTAAAATGTGCAGTAGAGGTGATGTCATTCCCTCCTAGGGTGACGTTTGGACTCATAGGTGGGACGTTGGGCTCCATGAGAAAAATATTAGGCCTTCCAAGGCCTCCAGATGATGCCACACGTGCCACTTGGCACACAACTAACTCCATCATGTCCATCTGGCGTTGGGTGACATATAGGGTCACAAGGGTGATGTCATGGGCCTCCCAAGGCCAACGTTCATGGGGGAGAGAAATATCCCCCTAGGTCTAGTCCTGCCTAAGTGTCTCTGGTGGAACATCCTTATTTTCTCTGGTGCAAGCCTATGGTGTCTATCTGCCCCTGGTTGGGATCACAACATCCATCTGGTGAGTTTTTAGCCCCATGGAGATCCAAAATAATCATCTCCCCATATGTACCTGTCTCTCGGGCATGGTCCTACAACAAAAAAAAGTACTCCCTCCAGGGGCTCATAAGTCATAGGGATCATAGCAATGCCAATCACATCTAATAATCAAATTACCCAAACATGTGCATCAAACCTCCTTTACCTAGACAAATGCTCAAAGATGATATGTAGTTTAACAAGCAAGGTTTGGAGAGGGTCTCGGGATGTCCTATTAGGATAATCCTCCTCAATTTTGGGGTGTTTTCAAGATGAATACCAATCTAGTTCATGTAGATGTATGAGCTGGTGTAGGGAATGTTTGGGCAAGGGGTACAGTGATAATAGGGAAATGTAGGTATTACATGTGGGTGCCTCTATAGAGGGTGAGATGCACCTTGTAATGGATGTCATTATTTCCTAGCCCATTCAATGTATTTTACTCTTTGTCTTATTTCTTTTTCTTTTCAAGAGAATAGCTGGAGGACACTGTCTTGGCATGGTGACCAGTGGTGAGAGTGTTACCCACAAGCATTTCATAGAAAGGAGAAGGTTGGCTCGTGATGAGACCCTCTTTCTCTTGGTTATGCCACCAAGAGCCACTACCTTGGTTTGGTGACTAGATGGATGGCAGTGTCATACCGATACATACCCATGGACCTAATAGGGCAGCTCATGATGAGACCTCCTATCCACCAACTAGACCTTAAGTTTTATTTTATTTTACGTATCCCCTTTTCTTGTTGAGAAGTCATTTATGTTTTTCTCGGGAATCCTTGGGCGAAGCATCTCAAGGTTTCATTTTGGATTTTAAATTTTTCTAGCTAATTTTATCCTCTGGGCCTTTAGCCCCTTCTTCCCACAAGGCAACGTACAACCCTTTCTAGCTTGGAAAACCCAATGCTTGAACCAAGGTGGGGGAAAGATGACAGGGACAATGATGAAAGGTGGTAAGTATGGAAGGAATGGATGATGACCTTTCATAGACCCACCCAGTGGAAACTCATCCCTAAGGGAACCAACTTACTAGGGCACTATGTCATCCCCCCCATGTGTGGATAAGTTAAAGAGCATAATTTCCAAGAAAACGTCATTAAACAAAAGAGAGTTTAGTGCACATATTCAAATGCTTCGAAAATCAAAGTGACACATACCATGATACCTAGACTCATTACCTCATGGAGAAAGACTCATTGTTACTTCAGAATCAAGTTGATGGGATGGATGTTGTTGTTGTTGATAGATAGGAGGCGTTGAAGAAAATATGGGCCCTCTAGGGCCAATCTCGAGTCATATGGCTCTTGGTACTCCATGTCTAGGACATGTGGGCCTCAAGACATAATCTCCTTAGTTATCCCTGGGATAGGGGATAACATATGGCTCCAACTCGGGGACATGTGCTCACCATAGAGCGCATGAGAACCTCAACATCTTTGGCATGACCTGTAATCTGCTAGATCTCAACAAAAAAACATTAGTAATATTTTGGGGTGGCGATATCAACCCTGCCTCATATATGATATAATGAAATAAAAGTAAGCAATCATATATACAAGTGGAAACGAAATTACAACTAGACTACTCTAGCATGATATGCAGATGGCATATACAATGAATGAAAATTCCTACCTACTTACATGTACTTACCTGTGAAGTCAAGTATTTTCCCCTTGATGGGGTTTGAGGAGGTATCCACTAACTGGTAATGGATGTCATCTTCCTTCCAACATGGATAGATACTAGGCATCTTTGATTGATTTCAATCCAACTCTAAAAGGTCCAAGCCAAAACTGTGCATTCCCTTTAACATTGGTATGCTCTCCCTTTTTCGTATCCCACATCTAGATTGTATCTCCCTCTTGGTAATCCTTTGTTTTGAACTTGGTTTTTTATTGTACAACCCTAGTATATTGTTTTGAGGGAGGAGGGTGGGATTCTGTTGTGAATACTTCCTACTAGGTCAGTCTGATCAATATGTTGGCATCTGCTTTCTTTAATAGCTTGACAGACCCAACTTCTTTGTCCTTGTATTTGTTTAGGAATTGTTGGTATTCTTCCTTATTTGGCCATTTTATTTTATCAGAGTCTTCCTCTGAAGCGAAAGGAAAATCCTCAGGAGAAAATATAGGAAGGCTTTCCTTGATTAGCTCGTGTGTCTGGCTAGTCTCAACATCATCATAAATTTCCTACACATGGACCTTGGCCATTGGCACATTTGGGAGGCGGCTTATTGTCCCATCATTCATAGGCACATTAATGTAAGTTAGATCCATCTATAAGGTGCCTCCCAACATTGCAACAAACGTCCTGGATAAATCATTCCCCATACATATGGGACATACACTACCACAATATCCATGTGGATCACTCTTTCGAGATATTTTCCAAGGAATACTTCAACGTTTTCAACTACCCCATGAGTGGGTATGGCTCTGGATTCAAAACCACACACGTTCCTGTAAGGTCATGTGGCCTTTAGGCCTAATTTCTCCATGACCTTCAAAGACATGATGTTAGCACCTGCTCTTGAATCAAGCATACAATTTTTAAGGCATTTGTTATTAACCAATAATGTCATGAATAAATGCGGTTGTCCATCATACTGAACCCTAAAAACCGGGTGTAACATGATAGGAGGGTGCATTGGATCATCTGATACTTTGAAAAAAAAAACGAACCTTTCTTATACAAATGGGACCTTGATGACTTCCCTTAGTGGAATGGTTACATGCATTTTTGCCAATGCACCTTTAAAGTCAAAATTCAAATCCACCTTGTCAGTTTTGGGAGGATTTTTAGGAAGGAGTATGTTCATAGGTGGAGGTCTTGTTTGTGAAATTACAAGCCTAGTAGAGAGAGGTTGGTTCATTCATTTTTTCCTAGTGTACACTTTGAATTCTTTCTTCTTCAACTTTTCTCTCGACTCTTGGTCAAGTTTGTTTATCACCTCCATCCTAGTCTTCCTAGTTGCTTCCTTTATGCCCTCTTGATGTTCTTCAAGTGTGACATTGAGGAAATATTGAGGACTTTCAATGGTATGATTGACAATATTGAGTTGGTCATGTTCACCATTGTTCAGGGGACACTCATGCTCCCAATTTGAGTCTCATCATTACAAGCAGCAAGGGTTTTCATCTACCATGTTTGCGGGGGTTAAAGTATTGGGAACTTCTTGATCATTTTTTGGTCTAAAAACTTGAGTTCCTTTATAGAATTTCCCTCTGTAAGGAACCCTAGGAGATTGTTGTTGATATCTTTCTAAGTTGACAATCTTATTCATCATTAGTTCATGGGCTTTTACCATGCCATCTACAGTCAACTATAGCTTTGCTAAGCTAGCGCTAATATCTGAGGTAGGTTCAACATTATGGACTATCTTAGATTTAGCATCCATTTTGACTCTTGGGGCAGAGAAAGGATCAAATCTAGATGATGATAGATTGTCTTCAATCCTTGTAGCTACCTCTTAGGCTTATTGGATTGTTTTAGGGGATTTATCTCTGAGGATAAATCCCATATGTCCTGTAAAGGCTTTGGTGTAAAGAAAAAGAAGGAAACTATCTGAAGGATGATGGCTCACTGGGATATTTTGCATTAATTTTTCAAATTTATCATGAAATTCCCTAACAGATTCATTATCTTGTTTTGTGAGGTTATTTAACCTTATCAACAGCATGTTTGGGTCTTCCTTGACACTCCATCGTTTGAGGAATATTTCCTCCAATTTATCCATGGTTTTAATACTAGCATCAGGGAGACCATTGTACCATCGTCTAGTGCCATCATGGAGGGTAACAGAGAACAATTTCATAGCTAAGTCTCTAGCATCATCATTGATGGGATGAAGTTAAAAGAAGGCCCAGAAGTTTCTCATATGATCCTCGGCATTGACTACATCATTACCAGTGAATTTAAGCAACCATTTCTCATACTTAGGGGGCATTTGCCTAGGGTATCTTGGTATGTTTGTCATGTCTAACGGTTTGAAGAGATTGGATGACCATTGTTTCTGGCTATTATCTTGATTTGGATTAACATTATAAGTTCCTACACTAGACATTGTGTTTAAAGGAAGATTGCCTCCAAATAATGATTTTACTAGAGGAGAGTTCCGTGGAGGTTTTCTTCTAAAGGACTTGGGATGGTTGGCATACCTCCCTAAACTTTGTGGAGTCACCAGATAATTTTCTTGAAACCATCAAAGGGATGAGGGAATCGCCCTCAGTGCAATTGTCAGGTAAGATTTATAAGATATAGGCTTTTTAGGAAAGGCTTACCGAAAAGTGTTGTCTTTGAGGATAATTGACTCAGTGTTCCCTGGCAACGATGCCAAAATGTTATCGCACAATTTGTACTTGCCCAAATCCAAAGGCAAGTGGATATTGAATTGGCATAACAAGGACGATAACCTATCACTGTCACCTTAATATGACACATTTTTCTATCTAGGAGTAGTACCCCAGGGGAGACATCCCCAGTGACCTAGGGGTTTGAGAAGGCTAAGGTAAAAGTTGTAAGCAAGTCCCACCCCTCTTACAGGTCACTCTGATCAAAGGTTCCAAGGTTTTAATGAGATGAAGAAAAATGTAATTTAAGTGTACCTGCCCAGAACAAGACAACAAGTAGAAAAGAAATGTTGTTTGCAAGTACCATATGATGTCAATGCTTCATAAAACCATGAATTCTTAAAATATAAGAAATATAATGTAAAACTGAAGAAATATAAGTATTTATAACAACAATGTATATTTAGCAACGGCTACAAAACTTATACCTCAATAATGCTTCAAAAATGACAAGAAATAATAGCCTTAAATTGACAAAATGATAATAGTTGTTAGAAGCAATTATGGAAATGTATAATCATCTTTTAATCTTGCTTTTAGGATGAATTTGTTGTTGTTATATATGGTTGTAGAAATATTTTGCAACAACATCAAATTATTTAGTGAGTTAGTCTAATCTAGAGTTAGAAAGAGTTAGTAAAAGTCTTAGGGAAGATGGTTTAAGAATTGTTTGGTCAATCAATCACTTGCAAGGAGTGAACCAGTGCCTTTTAGGGTAATGGAGTCAAAGTTTGCAATGGAAATTCTTAGAGGAAAACAACAAATGATAATGGGTAATCTAAAGGGATGGGTGAGATGATTGAGGTGTTAGTAACCTAAAGCCTCAATATCTAAACCCTAGAAGGAAAAAATGCTAGAAAGTAGGTAACCCTAGGCCCTACCGATTTCCTTATTCCGTAGATCAAGATTGAAATAAAATATATGAAGCTAATGAAGAAATGCTACTAGAGTGCTACAAAGGTAGGTCTCTAGTGTATTCTTCAAAAGAGATGTTTCCTAGCAAAATCAAGTAGGTGGAAAATTATAAGGAAAAGGATAATAACATATGCTTCTCCCCTAGGGTTTCAAACTAGAAATTTCATAATCTTAGAAATGAACAAGAAAAAATACCATAACCATTCAAAATAAATGAAGAATTGCATATTTACTTACTTCATCAAGAATAATCTAGCAACAAAACAATGCCAAAATACAACAAGAATAGTCTCTCCAAGAAGTTGTGCACCACTTAATTTCATCCAAGTACCCTTAAAGAGGGTCGAATTTCATACCTCACACTTGTGTGAGTGAAAGATGATGAAAAATATAAGATATTTGTCCCTTATTTATACAATAATCATGACCTTTAATCACAATTTAGGTAAAAAAAGGTTGGCATGGCCAAATTACATCAAAAATCCAGTTTTTACATAAATTTAAAGAATTAAACCCTAAAATGTGTAGTAGAGGTGATATCATTCCCTCCTAGGGTGACGTTGGGCCTCATAGGTGGGAAATTAGGCTCCATGAGAAAAATGTTAGGACTTCTAAGGCTCTGGATGATGCCACACGTGCCACTTGGCACACAACTGTCTCCATTATTTCCATCTGACATTGGGTGGCGTATAGGGTCACAAGGGTGACATCATGGGCCTCCCAAGGCCAATATTTAGGGGGGAGATAAAGATCCCCCTAGGTCTAGACCTGCCAAAGTGCCTTTGGTGGAATGTCTTTCTTTTTCTCTGGTGCAAGCCTCTGGTGTCTCTCTGCCCCTGGCTGGGGTCACAACATCCATCTGGTGGGATTTTAGCCCCATGGAGGTCTGAACTAATCATCTCCCCATATGTACCTATCTATCGAGCATGTTCCTACAGCAACAAAAAGTACGCCCTCCATGGGCTCATAAGTCACAGGGATCATAGCAATTTCAATCACGTCTAATATCCCAAACATGTGCATCAAACCCCCCTTTACCCAAACAAATTCTCAAAGACATTATGTAGTTTAACAAGCCAGGTTTGGAGAGGGTCTCGGTATTTCCTATTGGGATAATCCTCCTCAATTTTAGGGTGTTTCTCAAGTGAATTCCAATCTAGGTCATGTAGATCTATGAGATGGTGTAGGGAATGTTTGGGCAAAGGGTGCAGTGATAACATGGAAATGTAGGTCTTACCTGTGGGTGCCTCTATAGAGGGCGAGTTGCACCTTATCATGGATTCCATTATTTCATGGCCCATTCAATGTATTTTACTCTTTGTCTTATTTCTTTTTATTTTCAAGAGAATAGTTGGAGGACACGTTCCTAGCATGGTGACCAGTGGTGACAGCGTTACCCACAAGCATTTCATGGAAATGAGAAGGTTGGCTCGTGATGAGACCCCCTTTCTCTTGGCTATGCCACCAAGAGACACTACCCTAGTTTGGTGACCAAATGGATGGTGGTGTCATACCACTACATGCCCATGGACCTAATAGGCTGACTCATGATGAGACCTCCTATCCACTAACTAGAACTTAAGTTTTTTTGGTTTTTTTTAGAGGTCATCTTTTCTTACTGAGAATCCATTTATTGCTTTCTCAGGAATCCCTGGGCGAAGCATATCAAGGTTTCATTTTGGCTTTTAACTTTTTCCAACTACTTTTACACTCTAGGCCTTTAGCCCCTTCTTCCCACAAGGAAAGGTACAACCCTTTCTAGCTTGGAAAACCCAATTCCCGAACCAAGGTGGGGGGAATATGAGAGGGACAATGATGAAAGGTGGTAAGTATGGAAGGAATGGACAATGACCTTTCATAGACCCACCCAGTGGAAACTCATCCCTAAGGGAACCAACTTACTAGGGCACACTGTCACCCCCCCCCCAGGTATGGACAAGTTAAAGAGCATAATTTCCAAGCAAACGTCATGAAACAAAAGAGAGTTCAGTGCAAATATTCAAATTCTTCAAAAATAAAAGTGACACATACCATGATACTCAGACTCATTACCTCATGGAGAAAGACCCACTGCTACTTCGGAATCAAGCTGATGGGATGGATGTTGTTGTTGTAGATAGATAGGAGATGTTGAAAAAAAGATGGGCCCTCCAGGGCCAAGCTCAAGTCTTATGGCTCTCGGTATTCCATGTCTAGGACCTGTGGGCATCGAGACATAATATCCTTAGTTATCCCTAGAATAGGGGATAACAGGGATCATTTCCCAACGACCCTTGCCTATACACAACGGAATTCAACTCCCCAAACCTCTTTGGGAAGATATAAAACAACCATGGAGGGATAAGAAGAGGAAAATTCCCTTGGTGCAAAGTTATGTTGCCAACATCTAGCAAGCCTCCTTTCCCTATAATTCTCTAAGCAACATCCCCTTAGTCTGGAAACTCATTTTCTAGAGCTTATTTCTCATTTTATGTGGCTATAGGGTGTCACCTTATCCCTATATGAGTCATTGAGAGAAGATAATATCGGTTGAGTTGATGCTTGAGGATTCCCAGAGGAACCCAGACAATTGGCTTCAAGACTGTGCCTAAGGCTGGAAAAGGTTGTAACTTACCTTTTCCACTTGCTGATAATAAAAGAGTTTGTTTTCCCCTAGATTTGTCTTCAATGTACATTTATCTTTATGCTTACTTTGAATTTAACATATAACATGCACATGCTTTTGATTGCATAACTACTTTTGTCGCAACCCTAGTTTTTTATCTATCTTGCAGGCTGATTATGGCAGAAGATCAGGAACACTTCAATGAATTGGAGCAGGTATCGACATCAAATGGGAGAACAAGGTACACCTTATTTTCTCCTCTCTATCCCTACTTTCTCCTAACTTAGGTAGTTATTATTTTCCTTCGTTTTTGTGTGCTAGTATTTGGGGGAAGACTTTTGTATCTTTCACTTAGTATTGCTTTGTTGTGATCATGACCCAATATCACAGGGGGTAAATCCATCAATCACATGGCTTGGGCCTTATGTTGTCGAAGACATTCTACTGACCAGAGCAGTTAAACTTTGAACCTTGTTAGGGAATCCATTCAAGAAAGTAATTAATGGAGCTTGTTTGATCTAGATTATTTTTGGCACGAAATGAGAGGGGAGATATAACACATAAATATACAGAGATATTTTGGATATATAACAAGAGGCATGGATATACAATAATACACAATTTCTATTAATGAGCAAAATGTACAAAATTATAGAAATACAGAGTGAAAGAATCGATAGAATGGTGGCAACTTATCTCTGAGAAGATATGTGACGGCTACTCACATTCGTAAGAATATTATTACAATGAGGCTCTAAAGGCCTTTTTAACATAAATAAAATCCAAAACCCTAACTCTGGAAGATGAAAAGCCAATAGTTTCATTTTGGGTAGTTTCGTGTATCAACTTCCCGAGGGCGTAACTTTGGCATATGATCTTCGTTTGGGACGCACGATATCTCGTTGGAAAGGTATCGATGATGAGATTAATTTTGGGGGCTAAATTAGAGTCTTTGAATATCATTGAGGTGCTCGATCATGAAAAAACTTCATTTAGGCCCTCAAATTGGCCCCAGAAGTTTAGGAACCAAAAAACTGTTAAAAATAGTAAATTTCCAAAAGACTGTTTTGAGCCAATTGGAATAGGTGGGTGGCCACTAATATACACCTAGATCAATCCTCCCTCCTTAGGAAGCAATGGTCTCCATTGTGTTGAGTTCTCGGGGGAGAGGGGAAAACGCTTGTTGAATATGAACCTTGGTGAGCTGCTTGCCTTACTGGAGAAGTTGTGTTGCTTGGTTTGTGGGAGGTTGTTGAGAACCTGATGAGATGATTGTGTGAAAAAATAATATTTTCACTTTGCTTCAATCTTGTCGACCTGATTTTGTTGGATAGAAGGTGCTTGGACTGAGGCTACAGTGGTTGCAGTGTCATTTTGTTCACCTTTTGAACAGATTGTGAAGAAAATGAATTTTGTGGTATGAGATACTACCTTGTGGCACTGTTTAGGTGGGACGATAGTTGGAACTACCTCTAGTATTCTATAGAGATGACACCCCAGAGTAATAATGACACTACGGGGTCAAGACTCATAAATAGCATGGTGCTTCCACATAGATGGTTGGCCAAAAATAACATCACATACATCCAGTGGAGCAACATCACATAATACCTCATCCTTGAAGGGTTGGATGTCATATGAAAATCGACATTGTTGATTGACACATAGATCTCATCCTTGGCGAGGCCACCCGATGTTGTATGGTTGTGGGTGTGGTGTTTTCGACAACCCCCACTGTTTGATGGAATTTGTTGAGATGAGGTTATTCTAGCTTCTATTATCAACAATGAAATGCAATGAAGTCCCCTTCACCCACATATGTGAATGAAAAAGGTGTTGCCCCTCTTCAGGATCTGTTGGTTCTTCTAATTGAATTGTTTCGGTCACGATAGTAGCAGTGGGGTCTACGTCGATGATCTGTCTTCTCCCATTATTTTTTGAATCAGATTCTGAATCAGGGTTCATCTCCTTTTCTTTGATCTCGGCCACCAATGATTATTTTGAGCAACATTCGGCAATGTTGTTCTAGGGGATTTTGTGGAAATCACACCACTTTCCAATGTCCTTCTTCGTCTTCCCGTGACCCCTCTTTTCCTATGGCTTGGACTGGTTTTTGGGAGGCTATTTGTTAGGGTCGTATTTATCATACTTTGGTTGTTGTGTATTTGTAGACCCGAAATCTCGCTTGTTCTAGTGCCTAAATTTCTGCTCAATTTTGACATCATATTGATAGGCAGCTCCGATTTATGAGATGTTTAGGAGACCCAACTTGCTTTACTCGGACCTCGTCGGGGACATGCACTGAAAAATGATCAAGAGAAACCTACTCTGATGCCACTGATCCGGATTATTTTCGGCATGAAATGAGAGCAGAGATATAAAATAGAAATATACAGAGATATTTCAAATATATAACAAGAGGCACGGATATACAATAATACACAATTTTTATTAATGAGCGAAATGTACAAAACTGTAGAAATGCAGAGTGAAAGACTTGCTAGAATGGTGGCAGCTTATCTCTGAGAAGAGATGTAACTGATACTTACAATCACAAGAAGATGATTACAATGAGGCTCTAAATTCCTTTTTAACATAAAGAAAATCCAAAACCCTAACCCCGGAAGATGAAAAGCCAATAGTTTTGTGGACCTCGTTTTGGGTAGTTTGGTGTATCAACTTCTCGGGGGCGTAACTTTGGCATATGATATTTGTTTGGGGTGCACGATAGCTCGTTGGAAAGGTATATACAAGGAGATTCATTTTGGGGGCTCAAATATAGCCTTGAACTATCATTGAGGTGCTAGATCATGAAAATACTTCATTTAGGCCCTCAAAATGGCCCCAGAAGTTTAGGAACTGAAAAACTGTTAAAAATAGTAAATTTCCATAAGACTATTTTGAGTAAGTTGAAATAGGTGGGTGGTCACCAATATCCACCTATATCATCATTTAAAAAATTATTATACATAGAAGGTGATAAACCATGTTGGAAAAATTAGCAAGGAAAATTCCAATAGGGACCAACCAAAGTTGGAAAGGTTGATCAAAGTTAATACAGAAATCCAACAACAAGTCAAACTTCTTCAAAAGGATAAGGAATATGTACAAAAACAATTTATCATAGAATTGACTGAGATTCAAAGAATTAAATAGCATACATCCATGGCCATGGTGACAAAATACAACAACCTTAAAGGTTTCAGAAAAAAATTGGAAAAAGTTGCTAATCAAGCCACAGTGATAAACTCGGTGGTAAGTGATTGGACGACCCATTTTGGATTTACATTCAGCAAGTGAATGATACAAAAAGAAACAGTCAAAATCATAGAAAATACAAGGAATATGACCAGCGACATCAAAATCAAAGATGCCCTCACAATTCAACTAGCAAAAGAAAAGGTAGTGGAGTCACATCTCTCACAACAATAATAGGAATGGAAAAAGGAGGGGCACAAGGCATAGCTAGGAACTGACAACTTAATCAGTCATCTCGCTTATACCAGAGACAAGATCCAAGAGGTAGAGCAGCATATCTACCCAAAGTCAGTCACAATACAGCCAACAGAGATAGCAGATAAAGTCAACCTGCTTTCCCAAATGAAGATATTAATCCTAGAAGCACAAAAATTGATCAATGCATGGTGCGACTTCACCCAACATATGAAGCAGACATCTCCCAATATCCTTCAAACTGCCTTCAGAGTCAGTGCAGAAGACATAGCCAACAACACAGTTGAATCGACTAGTGGCGAAGATCCAGGAACAACATAACAATCGAATGTGAAAGCTTAATCTTATCAAGCACCTGAAGATTTTGTCTATACTTATCTTCTTTTTGTCTCTCTCTCTCTATTCTTCTACATTCTATAAATAGTCAATGTACAAGAAAAAAATTGTAATACTCCCCACTTGTTCGGGACAAGCAAGAAATTGAGGTGGGGGGAGATGTTGTAGGGGCTATTCGACTATGTCGACTAGACCCAACAGTTGACTAAGATTTAGTCAGTTGACTGTCGAATTCGGAAGTGTAGGTTGGTTGAGGTCTCTATTAACCGACCGAACTAGGTATTTAAGTAGTTACAACTATCTGGTAACTGAATATATAGGTATAAATAGACAAGCTTGTATGAGGAACGATAGCTCTATGAGAGATGTTGTATCTATTGTGTTGTATTGACCTATCATATAATAAAGTGTTGTTCTTTGGGATTCCACTACTTGTGTATGTATTTATCTATATCTATGTGCATGTACTCTATGCTTGCTTATGTAAGGTAATATTGGTAACTCTCCCATACTTTTCCCTAGATTACAATAGTGAAGCTCACAAAAAAGAACAAAAATTTCCTTCAACTTACTAGATGAAGCTCATAGAAAAGAACCAAAACTTCCTTCAACTTACTGGATGATGCAAGTCAATGCATGTTGGATGAGAAGAATTAAAGAGTTAAAACAAATGATAAATGAGACTGATGTTTTGAAAAATAAAAAATAAAATGATTTGTTTCTTAAGCTTGTGGATCTTACAAATGAACTTGATGGTCCCAATTTATTAATGGATACCATGATTTTATCAAAAGAATCCTTATTGGAACAACTTAATGCATTAAAAATGGCTTGGGAAAATGAATTTACCGAAACAATAGACTTTTCTGAAGAAGAAGTTAAAAATGGTTAGTTCAGTATATCAACAAAAATGATGAAGTTGATAACACTTCAGACATGAATATGAGAGAATTTGAAATTCAATTATTTGAAATTAAAACTAAGCATGAAATCATTGTAGCACCTTTAAGAGAGTATATTGAAAAGTAGTTGAAAAAGGCATTAGTCAAAATTACCGAACTGGAAAATCAAGAAATAGTTGCAGCAATTATGCTACCTCAACCACAACAATTAAATCTCTCATGTCCATGATACAGTTGAAGGATATTGAAAAGATGATAGAAGTTGTACGCAATATTGAAGGATATTCTCCAAAGGACGTCTCCGCTATTTATGACTGACTCCTTTACGTTGAACTTTGAAAGACTTCCTATGGTGGGAATCGACATCTTTCGAAGGTTATTTGTTATTTGAATACCCTTTTTATTTGAATACTTAGAAGAGAATTTTAATTAAATAATTTTAAACTATAATATAGCTAAAGATTAAAGAAACGTATCAGGCCTTTAAGAGGATTTGATCCATGACTCAACTCTCCAAGAACAGAAATCAACACATGGATATTTTCAAACAAATCTCTATTATTTAAAAATGGAAGAATGGAGTCCGTTAATGAAGAACGACCTTAACTATTGAAATTGTCCTCAAAGGACATAAAACGAGCAGCAGGCCATGATCATGGAGGAAAAATTAGAGAGGAGGCTATCATGGAGGAGGAAAAATTAGAGAGGAGGCTATGGTATGCGGTTGGAGTTTTTAAATTATTTTATTTTCAATACTCCAAGATTAATCAGGGTCTAACTTTTTATGTTGATAGCGGGAGTTCTTTAAAAAAAAATGGCAAAGGGGAGGTCAAACTCAAATTTATTATTTGTAATAGGTATTTCTTATTGTTTGGTCATTAATGTATAAGTGTGGTTTGTTTTCTCCATTAATTGGTTTAATTGGTTTAATTGATTGGAGAGATTTATACTGATGACTCAAATATTTTTGAAAGTTTGTTGTAGCTTTGTCAGTTTCATGGTGGTTAATATTGTCTAGTAAACATTGGCTATTCACTTTATGGTTAATAATTTTAATTTAGTTTTTTTTTTTTTTCAAGAATATTTTTTTTTCTTATGATGATGATGATGATTATTTATGGTTACACAATTTTAATTCTGGGTTTTTTTTTCAAGAATATTTTTTTTTCTTATGATGATGATGATGATTAACGCATTCACCACACCCACTGGTTCATCTTGACCTTAAGAGGGTAAGTGATTACTTCAGGATTCTTTAGAAGTTTGTTTATGTGCTCAAAAGCATTAAGAGAAGCTTCCAGCTGTCACCATACTTTGGTTGAGTTAGTTAGAAAGTTGGTAGTGTGACATGGTTAATATTTTGGAAAATGATATGGGTATAGGCTCGACAATCTAAGAGAGTGTTTTCATCTTCAAACCTCTTAGTGTCAAATTAGATGACACTAATTTCTTCTGTCCCATGGCGCTTTAGGAATTGACCAATGCTCTAGTTTCACTATGGAGCTCGTGAGAATTTGTTCTTATCTTAGCAATGCTTATTTTTTTCTTTACACTTGGCAAAACAGATAGATAATTTTGATCTTCTAGATTATGGTTGATTACATCTTTATAATACTTTAATTTTCTTTTTTCCTCTAACTCTTTATCACATCACATTTTTTCCTTAAATTTTGTTTTGACGTTTTTTTTAATAATATCTTTATTCTGCAAAATGGTTTCTTCCATGATTCCCCAATAGTTTAGCCAAGATCGGGCGTCTTTATGCCATCCTCTCTTGAGTCGATGGTGATTAGAACTTGATTTACTTTAATGTATATTCCATTTTCTTTTCCTTTTATTATACATTCATTCATACAAATTCTAATATTATTATTTTTATTACTTTTTAAATTTATGCTTATTAAGTTTTAATAAATATATAAAAGAATCAAATTATAAAACCATAAAATACATTAAAATTTTAATAAAGGAAAAATAAAAATAAAAATAAATTAATTAATAAATATATAAAATACTCAAATTATAAAATCATGAAATACATAAAAATTTAATAAAAAATAAATTAAAAAAAAATAGGATTTCAATTATTTAGTTTCTAAGGTTTTCTTGTAAATATATAACTTAATTTAACCTTATTTTGACTTTTGTACATACATCGTTAGTTTCATGCTAACTCTATTGTATGTACATTTTATTTACAAAGTAAATACAAACAAAGTAAACACTCTTAGCATTTTATATATAAATAATAAAATTTTATTTGTATACACTATTTTTATTTTTATTTTATTTTAACATTTTATATATACCCCGGATGGGGTGCCACGCGTCCAGGAGCGAACACGCGGAGGATGCCAGAATGCCAATTTATGGCAACCTCAAGCGCCATCACTCCGCAGCACACTTGATTAATGGCTCGCACCAGCAACCTTACAATGAAGAGCCCGCTCG